>JARJLF010000810.1:0-131003 GCA_029378395.1 Mycena leptocephala
AACCGTGTGATTGATGCCAGTTGCGCATGCGCCTAGAGTGTGCGGAACCGACTTGAACACAGTTGAACTCCAAGTTGAACCGCGGTCCCCAGCGCACCCTGCGACTTTCCATGTTGAAGGATATGTGGGTTTCTGGGTTGGGTTTTGCTTCTGGGGGTTGAACGGGTTCTACAGCGTGACGGGGCACCGGGTGCGTGAGCTCGGCTCGAGAGATTTCTAGAAGTGAGGGACGAAGGTGGACACTATTAGCCTAGTACACCCGGATACTTCCTCAAACCGGCGTTCCTGAGTGGGACCGTGCCGTGTAATCCTACCTACCTACCTACCATGCATATGGGAAGGGAGGGCAGATTCTTGTCAGCTGGGCCATTTAATTCTTATTTCTGTGGCCCGTTCTCAGGTCCATTATTCCATATTTCCGCCTTCAAGTTCTAGTCTCGCTCCTCAGGCTCACTCCCTAATTAAGATCTCGTCCATTTATACAGCTTTAGCCGTTCAATCTGGGGTTGGGTCATTTACAAATTTTTTTCAAAGATTTTATTCCTCTTCAATCTAGTTGACTCACAGACAGTGAAAGGGAGTGTTGGCCCAATAGCACAGTTGGTTAGTGCACCTGCTTATAGTCCCTTTTCATCCATATTCTAAGCAGGAGACCCTCGTTCGAATCGGGGTTTGGGTCATCCGCCAAGATTGTGACTTTCTTTTTTCTTATTTGACCCACCGTTAATCAATTCGAATCTATAGCCCAAGCACGCGGCGTGAACGCCAACGAGGTCGACATAAATCAGGCCGTTAATCATGAGGAAGGAGTGAAAGCGCGGGTATCCGCCAGTGGATGTAGAGGGACTGGCAGAACTGCGAAGTGCAGTTTAGTCAATCTACAGAAGGGAGAGCGCGCGTTGGCATAGGCTGCGAAACACGTTCGTTCGTGCGACGATGAGCAGATCGATAGGACCCCAAAGGAACGAAGAGTAAAATGGAAGGGAACGAAATAAAGTTGGGATTGGCCGCGTATGAAGAGGAATGAACGGGATGGGAGGCAAGATGCAGGCCGAAGGCACGAAGGAAGGAGCAAGGCAGGCCGAAGGAAGGCAGACGATGATAGCGGGAAGGAGAAGGGGAAGGCGGCATTGTGCACCTCGAAGACGGAAGATGAGCCACTTGTGCGGGCACTTACTGTAACTCAACTGCGCGAAGCAGAAGGCGCCCTTGTACGTCTGCGTCTGCATGCGTCTGCGTTCATCTCGGACAACGCCAACACCACGAAGGAGAGGGTCGGTTGACGCACGATGGGGACCCCATTACACCCACTGGCAAGACAAGACGTAAAGCGTAAAGCACGCGTCTTAGAGGTGGCGCGAGCGCAAGCCGAGTAGGAGGGACGAGATTAGGAAGCGTGAGTCGACGCGAGCCCGATGCGAGTAGGATTAGGTAGTCTCTCTTGATAAAGTCCCGATGCGAGTCTATCAGCTCTAACTCGTTCCTCGTCCCTCGTTTGTGGAGAACTGGGGTGAGACCGATGCGAGTAGGATTGAGGAGAAAAAGACGATTGGGGAGCGAAAAGGATTAAGGGACTCGGGCCCGAAAGGCAGGGCCAGCAGCGCAGGATCGCATCTAATCCAGACTGCATTCACGACGTCCGATACTAATTTCAACTCCAATTCGGGAAAGAATCCACCATTCCACTTGGTGATTATATTCTGCAGTCCTGTCGTACGACTCGGGTTCATCGAAATAGTCCGTCGCGACTTGTGTTCAAGGCTGCGGGCGTTTAAAAGAAAGACAACCGGACACAGCCGCCCTGGCCCAGGAAGTTCCTACGACTGTTTTTCAACATGGAACCGCAGCTAAGTAGTATGTGGTCGACTGAGTTTTTTATGCTGACGAGCTTGTGCGCGCGGACACTGAGCGAACGACTGCACAAACACTTTTACTGGCCTCTGGACGAACGAAAGCAAAACGAAAGACAAGGAAAGAGCTGAACACAGCCACCGGTAAATGCCGACTCCACTTTCCAACTTGACGTTCAACCATCGGGACGTTTACCACATCACAGACTTTCTGTCTGTCCTATTATCTTTCTTTCGAATATTCCCCAACTCCTCTCATATTCCGAGCGCCACAAGCCGGCTGCCAGTCGTCCAGTAGCTACTGTAGAACACCGTTCAACGAATTCAACAACGCTTCAACTTGAAGTCGTCGGCACCATTTCAAGCGTCGGGAATATGAAAACCATCGGCCCAATAGCACAGCGGTTAGTGCGCCTGCTGAATCCGTTGATCGGTCAGTTCCGTTGACGAGGAGACCCTCGTTCGAATCGAGGTTGAGCCATGTGTCAAATTTGAACTTGTTTTTCTCTCTTCAAATTGTTTTGTTCATCCACGTCATATAAATTCCACGAAAAGGACCCAATGGCACAGTTGGTTAGTGCGTCTGCTGAAATTAATTTGCCTGAAACGTTTGAGCAGGAGTCCCTCGTTCGAACCGGGGGTTGGGTCATCAGGAGCATGAATCATAGCTTTTTCTTCCTCTTCTTGAAGCTCTCCTTTTTCTTTCTGGTAGAGGTCAACTCAAGTTATCGCATCTACTTCATACAGTTTCCTCCCCTCAAGTTGTTTTGCTCCTCCACCTTGCCTCCGCCTTTTTTGTATCTCATGTGCCCGGCTGAATTCCACGAAAAAGAGTGCAAGTCATCGACCCAATGGCACAGTTGGTTAGTGCGCCTGTTAGAGTTCACTACCTATTGTACGAAGTGAACAGGAGTCCCTCGTTCGAACCGGGGTTGGGTCATGGATCGTGAAACAAATGTTTTTCCCCCGTTTTTTCCTTCCCTCTTCCCTCTTCTTGAAGTCCTTCTTTTTCTTTCTCAACTCCCACTCGTTCAACCGCTAAGCGTTAAACCCCAAATTTATTCACTACTATCTACTCCTACAGCACTTCACATCTCGTACTCCTACTTCAAATTATAATTATATCAACGACAAAACATTAACAACAGCACCAACAAAAAAAGCAAATGCAGAGCCCAGAGCGCTAGCTATATACAAAGCAATTCGACAACACACACTCAGTACCTATAGACAAGAAAACTACATAAAACCCAGTTAAAAACCCTACAAGTAACAGTCAGAGGTGCAACTACACAATAACTGCATAGTAGCGTAGCATAGCATAGCATACCGAGCGAGATCTAATAGATAGACACCCCGCTCTAAACCAACAAAATAATCAGCAAAATAATAGGTGGTGGTAACGTCAACGCAAATGTGCGCAATAATCAGTAGCGAGTAGAGGTAATGGTTACGGTAGGCGCTTATAAGAGCGGATAACGATAGCGAGTTATGTATGTATGTAAGTACGTAGAGTGGGTGGGTGGACGGGTGCGGGTGGTATCATATGTACAGGTATTGGGTTCGTATTGGTTTTCGTGTTCGTCGTGTTGGGGATGGGTTATTCGTATACACAGGTTATGAGTTACGGGCTATGCGCCGTCGAACTCGTATTCGGCATTCGGCGGTCTTCCGCGGGCTCGTCCGTTCTTGTTCTGGTAAAGCAAGACAAGAGAGCGGCATAGCGCGCGCGTCTGCGTCTTGGCCTTCGTCTTCCCTTCGCGCCGCACCGCGCCGCGGTCGCGGTCGCGTCAAACGACGGACGCGCGCGCGCGGGGAGGCGGGTAGACAATAAGAGGGAGCGGGCGCAGGCGGGTAGGCGGGTACACATTAAGAGGGAGGCATTCATGAGGCGGGTGGGGAGACATTAAGACGGGGGCAATAAAGAAGATAAGACGAGATGAGATGAGGCTAGGTGCGGCAGCAAACGCGGCGGCAAAAATGATACACGAATAGACGGTCGCCGGCGGGCGAGGACGGTGACGGTGACGATGACGAGGACGAGGACGAGGACAAGGACGGTGGGGGCGGGCGTCGAGGGTGCGACGCGACCGTGGGGAAGAGCGACGAGCGACGAGACACGTCTTCGGGGGTCGGGTCGGGTCGGGTCGGGTCGGGCGTGCGAGAGGAGGTGTGCGTCGAGGGAGGACGCGGCCGGGGACACTGGCACTGGCACTGGCACGAGTATCTGATCTTGTTCCTTCCTTCCTTCCATCTTGACCTTGACTTGACCCGCTCTCCCCCCCACCGTCCTCGTCCTCGTCCTCCTCCTCGGCATCACCACCCACCTCACATCCGCCCTACACCCGCTCCCCCGCACCCGCACCCCACACCCCCACCCGCGTCGCGCACCGCCGACGCAAGCCGCGGGTCGCGCGTTCGCTGCGTCGGTATCTGCACCACGTCCTCCGCCGCCCCTCGCGCTCCGGCCTCGCCAGACGCCGAGTTGGTGGACGAAGCGAACCCGTCCCCGTCGAACGTACCCGTTACAGGCACGGACAACGGCGCCGTAGGGAACCCCATAACAGGAATGTTCTGCCCCATAACAGGAACAGCCGCGCCAGACCCAGACGCATCAAACCCCAACCCCAAGTCAAAATCGAGCCCCACCGCGCCAGCGAGGGTCGAGGAGCCGGTCGTGAGCTGCGATGATGATGACGAGGAGGAGGAGGCGAAGGAGGAGGAGCCTGTACGCTACGCCTGCTAAACCAAAAACACATGAGCCCTCTCTCTTCAAAAAAAAACAAAAAAAAACGACTTGCCAGACAACACCGCCGTCTGCGACCCACTCGGCGACGACTCCATCGACCCCGGCCCCTCCCCCGCGGTCGCCACCTTCTTCTTCCGCATCCCGCGCCTGCTCTCGCGGGGTACTCGCACTTGAGCGCGCGGCGCTGGCATTGGCTGTGAAAGAAAGGCGTCAGCACGGGGCGCGAGAATGTGGAGGCAAAATGAAAATGAAAGGAAAACAAAAGGCGTGAAAGGGAGGAGAGAGGAGAGGAAGGATAGGAAAAGACCAAAATAAAAAAGAGGCAAAGAAGACGGACGAAAAGAAAGAAATAATGGAATCGAATCGCAAGAAGGGCGGGGCGACGCTCGACACCTTCCGCCGCCACCGTCACCCCCTCCTTGCCCACCCGCACAAATACCTCACTCCCCCGCGCCCCTGTTCGCCCCACCTTCATATCGCAACGTCAACAGGGCAGGGTCGCGTCGGCCAAACGCGAAACGAAATGAAACCGTCAAAGTCAAATCGCAACGCATTACGAACGAATGAAACCAATGAATGAATGAATGGAATGCACCCCTAAACGCGCAATGAAATGCAAAGGCAGGCACCCGCACACGCACACGTCAAATGACGTACGGTACGTACGTGCGGGGACTTGCATGCGGGGATCCGAGAACGAAAAACGAAAACGAAAAAACGAAGGGGGAAAGCCGAAAAACGTATCGAGTACGTATCGGGTAGGAACAGAGCGGGGTGAAAGGGAAGGGAAGGACCGGGGTGCGGGGTGCGGGGTGCGGGGAACGGTGGAAGGGTGAGAGAAAGAGGTAGGATCGGAGTGAAAAGCCAGGACGAACGAACGATGGATGGATGGATGAGATGGGCTACCAAGGCAATGCAAAACGCGAGGCGCGAAAGGCAAAACGAAGGAATGAAAAGGCTGCGCGAACGAACGAACGAACGAACGAATGATGCGCGATGCGCGATGCAGATACGAGTATGCATGCAGTGCAAGGGCAAAAGCGAGCGAGGCACGATGGTGGGTCTGGTGGGGAGGAAGGGTGTGGAAAAGCTAAAGCCAAAGCCAAAGCCAAAACGAAGGAAAGGATGATGGGAGGAGTTAAATTGCGGGGAGGAGCTAAACTGAACGGCGGGGTGCGAATGATGGGATGGAGGTACGAATACGCGAAAGAGCGAAAGAGCGAACGCGATGCCATGCATGCCCGAATCGTACGTAGCCCAAAGCGAGCCGGACGAAAAGGAGCGAAAAAAAGCGCGCGCGTGCGTGCGCAGAATGCGAATGCGAAATGCGAATAGGACCGCGAAACCGAACGGAGCCAGAACAGACACCAAAAAAAAAAGGAAACCAACCACGCACTTACAAGCCCCCATCCCCGTCCCCCCCATCCCCCCTTGTCCCCCACCATGACCATGCGCCGCACCCCCCGCAGGCGGCCCACACGCAATCTTCCGCCCGCGACAAAAGAGACACGCGAGGGGCGGTTTCTTGTCTTTGTCCTTGTCTTTGTCTTTGTCTTGCGATTTGTCGGCTTTTTTGGATGCGGGGCCGGAGGGTTTGGAGTCTGTGAGGAGGGGAAATGGGTTAGAGATGACGCAAGGAACGAAAAGAGGGAAATGAGACGACTAACCCTTGCCCCTCCCCTTCCCTCTCGCACTCTCTCCCCTCGCACTATCACCCCGCACATTCCCACCAATATCACCCCCGCCATCCTCCATCTTCATCCTCTTCTCCCCCCTCTCCCGGGAGCGCGAAGGCGAGTGCGACGCCGACGCGGACACAGACGAACGCGAGCGCGCAGAATGCGACCGGGAGTTCCGTCTCCTCCCCCCGTCGGCGTCCAAGTCCGCGTCAGCGTAAGCGGGAGAAGAATGGACAGGCGAGTCGGCGTCCTCAGTCTTGACCGCTACCGTCTCGGATTCGGATTGTAGGAGGAGGCTAGGAGCGGGTCAGCACGGGCGTAAGATAGGATAGGATTGATAGAGGAATAGAAATAGAAATAGAAATAGAAATAGCGGGAGCGAGCGAGCGAGAGAGAGAGCAAGGCAAAAACAGGCACACGCCCGGCGAACGGCAAACCCGGGGTAGAAGGACGGAAGGATGGAAGGACGGAAGAGTGGAAGGGGAAGTCGAGAACAGAAGCCGCCGCCCCCCCCAAAAAAAAGCAATAACACAGCCCAAAAAGAAAAAACCGTCGACACCGATATGGAAAACCGAACCGACGGAATAGGAGGAGGATTGGAGGAGGGAGAGAGGGGGGGAGGAGAAGAGGCGGGAGAAGAGCCCCACACCCGGCGACGGCGAACGGCAGAATAGAAGGGTACAAGTCGAGAATAGAATGGAATACGACACAGCGCGCGCACGCTCACACCAGTAGCAAGGCGCAAAGCCCCACTCCGCCCCGTCCTGCCCCCGCACCACCGAAAAAACGCCGCCGACCCGACACCGACACGGACACGGCACCCCAAAAACCAAAAACCAAAAAAAAAACAGAACTCACTCGCTAACCAGCGGACTCGCGGGGTAATACCCAATGCGCCTCTTCGGCGGGCGCGGGGGGCGCTCCTCGGGCCTGGGACGCTCGCGGCGGCGCGTGGGTGCGGGGACGGGGACGGGGACGGTGTACAGCGGGGGGAGGCCTTGCATTTGGAGCGCGTGCAGCTGGAGGGCGGGCCTTGCATGCCGGGCGGGGGCTATGCAGGAGAGGTGCAGCGGGTGCTTGCCCTTGGCTCTGGCTTGGAGCTCGTACGCGTGGGGATGCATGAGCAGGGACGCTTGCTGTAGTTGCACGTACGCCGGGGACATGTCGAGCGGGTAGTGCGTCTGGGTGGGGGGAAAGGCCGCGTCGCCGTATGAATCCGAGTAGGCTGATGCAGAGGACGGGGGCGGGCTCATCTCGTCGTACGTGCCTGCGTAGTAGTTGCCCCCCGCAGAAGACGGCGAGCTGGCGAACACGGCGCTGGTGGGGCTGGCAAAGGGACCCGCTGAGGAGGGGGGCTGGCGAAGGAGGGGGCTGGCACTGGCATGGGAGAAGACGGAGGAGACGGCGGACTCGGGGGAGGCGACGGAGGAGACCGAGGCTGCCGCGGGGGGAGACTGACGGTCAGCTGGGGCTGCTGCGACGGTGCAGCGAAGTAGTTGGGTGTGGTCGCGGGCGGCAAAAAAGCCCAGCTGTTCGGATCGGTGTACGCGTACTCGCCACCATCGACTAAGCTCCCCAGCGAGCCAGGGTGCGCTACAACGGCAGCCTTGATATGTGGGGGCGCGAAGAGGGCTGCGTGCTCCGCCTCTGCCAGGGCCGAGGCCTGAGAGGGGCGGGCATCGGGGAAGGTGGCGTAGAAGACCTCGTCGTGGGCAGCATGGATCTCGTCCATCTCCATGTCTTCACCCAGTTTTGGCGTAGTCAGTGAGTCGAGTGGTGTGTCGAGTAGAGTCGTAGCTTGGCCGGGCTTGGCTTGGCCCTGTACTTGCTTTTACCCGGGCTATATAAGAATGCGCACGCGGCGAGTCCCGATGAGATCTGCGTCCAATTCCTCCCGCTTTATTATGTAACATCTCTGCTTCTTCCCTCTCTCTTACGTACCAAAAATACGGATCTTGAGATTGCAATGCCAAGATGGGATGAACCCGATATGGGTTGGCATGCAAAGAGGATCCGAACTCGCGCAATCGCAATCCGCAATCTCGGGATTTCTCACTGGCTGCCCGAAGGGGACCGACACCCCGTTCCAGGCGTTCCTGACTCCTGATCAACTCAATGCGTCCGGGGCGCATGCCCCCGACGCGTACACCGACCTACAATATTATTGTTCCCATCGTCGACGTCGACGCATATTTAAGCGGCAGCCCAACATTTTGCATCTTCTCGCAAAGACGCCTTCCCGCTGTAGAGACACCCCCTGCTCCTCCTGGTCGTGCTCCTTCTCCTGCTGCGCCTGCCATCCCGGCCTCGCCCGCCTCGCCTCGCCTCCCCCAAGCCCAATCGCCTCTCGGCTCCGCTTCCATCCGCCCCAACACCTCGGTCCTCGACACCTCGACACCCTGACACCTCACGATTTGATCCAAACCTATTTATTCTTTCTTTTAAAAAAATTGAGGTGAAAACCGGTAAAGCAGCAGCGCGAGAATTGAGACTGAACAAAAAACAAAACAAAAAAAAGAACCTCTCAGCGCTCAGCGCCGGCGGGCAACCTGTCCCTTCCCCCGGGCCTCATTCTGGTCTTTCTTTCCTTTTTTCTTCCTTCCTCCCTTCCTCCCTTCCTTTTTTTGGGGGTCTTTCTTTTTTCGTTCGTTCGCCCGCCCGCCCGTTCGTTCGTTCGTTCTTTACTCCTTTTTCCTCTCCCTTTTTTAAAAAGTTCCTTCGTTCATTCGTTCATTCGTTCTTTCTTTACTCCTCTTTCCTACTCGGCCTCCCCGTCCCCGTCCTCCATGCGCCCCAATCTTCACCTGACATTCCAATTTCCAACCCCGACACCTTCTGCACCTTCTAGTCTCAAACGACAGACTGGCTCGGCTCAACTTCGTACCCCCCCAAGCCCAAGCCCAAGCCCAAGCCCAAGGTAGGCGCACGCACGAAAACCTTAGACGTCCGCGTCCGCGTCGATATCCACATCTATAAACTTTTTTCAATCTTTGAGCGCACTCGACTCGACTCTCGCTCAAAACGATAAACAAAACAAAAACAAAAACAAAAACAAAAACAAAAAAAACTCACCACTGGCACTGACACTCCTCCTCGTCCCCAGACCTCCCCGCACGAAAAAAAAACCTAGATATCGCCATCGCCATCCAATTCCAATTCCGAATCCGAGTCGACATCTATAACCCTAAACGTTAAACGTTAACCCATTGAGCGCACTCCGCTCCATGGCCACTCGAAAGAGAATAACATACCTCACCACCGTGGTCCAGAGCCGGCCAGCCAACCAGCCAGCCCACTCAGCGCTCAGCCCCAGCCCCAGCCCCAGTCGAACCCCCAAATCCCGTCCGTCCCGCCGGCAGCTTTGGTCGGTCGGTCGCTCGGTCGGTAGTAGGTGGGTGGTGGGGTGCGTAGTAGGTGGGTGGTGTGGTGGGCAGGCGAACATATACGACCCAGTCAGTTCCAGTTCCTGCGCTCGACTCCGCGTCAGCTTCAGCCTAGCCTTCAGCCTTCATGATCAGTCGAACTCGCATCAAACGAAACGACGAAAGCGGTCCGGCTCACCTGGAGGGTCCCTCCCGTATTCTCTTCTCGTATTCTCGCCATCCGCAGTTGCGTTCCCTTCATCTGACGACGACGACTCCGCCCCGCCCCGACGCGCGGTCTTGTTGCTGCCCTTTCCCTTCCCTTTCTTTCGGTTGCGGCTGCGGCTCCGGCTGCTCGTCGGCCGTCGAAAGCTGGAGGTAAAACTGCTGCCCTTTCCCGTTCCTTTGCCGTTTCCTTTCCTCGTCCCCGTTCCCGTTCTCGTTCTCTTTCCCTTTCCCGTTCCCTTTGCACGGTGGGGGGGCAGGAGCACGAGCAAGGCCGGGAGCAGGACCGGAAGCAAGGGTAGGAGTAGGAGGCGGAGCAGGAGCAAGGAGTAGGTGTCGCTTATTATCATCAAGTCAGGGTCGTTTATCGGAGGGTCGGTGTCGGTGTCCGGTCGAATATCCGGCTAGGGTCGAGGAGGGTTGGGTTGGGTACCAGTCGTTCGGGTGACCGGGTCGGTATCGTTCATTGCATTGGATTAGCCCAGGCGCAGAGCCGGAGTCGGGTCGTTTATTCGAGTCGTTTGTTCCTTGTTCGAATTTCATCGGTGTCGCGCCGGGTGTGGTGTTGGGTCAGCTCCAGCCGTTTATCCGATATCGGTGCCAGTCGGTGTCGTTTGTTCGCCCATTGTTCGAATACAGGCGGTGGTGGAGCTGCGGATCTGGTGCGTCTGTCTACTGTACAATTAAATTCACGATCCACGACCCACAAGAACTGGGAAACGCAACATCATGTCCATGTCCATGCCCAGGCCCGGGCGCGGTGAGCTTGAAGCGGGATAACGATTATATTATATTATCGTAGCTCGTCCAGTCGTTGGTGGTCGTGTGAGGGCCGAGCCCGAGTCGTTGGTAACCGTACTTTGATCCTCGAGATCAATTTTCGATTTTTTGCGTTCAATTTTTCGATTTCTGAGTTCAACTAAAGCTCGACGGAAGGGAAGTGGGCGCCAGCAGAAAGTCGGAGTCACTGCCATGTTTCATTACGAGTATATAAAGACGGAGGGCCTAGAGTCCAACGTCACCTCGGAGTCAGAGTCGATATATAGAAATAGATCCATGTATCTCGGTATGATACCACACCCGAAATTAACCAGCGACCCTGCTCTTACACTATCGGAGGGATTCTGCACCGACCCCAAGATTAAAAATTAACGTCCCGGCCACGTCTAGTGGGAGTAGTATCCAACTTTTTGTTTTCGTTTTGAATTTCCTATGTGCTTGAGCTTGATGTTGAGAGACGGAATTAAAGGGGAGCTACCGTTACACACTGGCACTGGAGTGGTTGATAACTTGATAATCATTAAATATTAGACCGATACTCGTATCGCGCCAGGAATACTTACTTATACATATACCTACCTGTCCGTGGGCGCTGCTGCAGCGCCAATTTCCAAAATTACCAGGGCGGCTAAATTTAATTATCGGTGTTTTTTGCGCGGCCAGACTCACTTCAACAATAGCAATAGCTAGCTCAGCCATTGCCATGGTTCTTCCAATTTTCGCGCCAGAAATCCATTCTTTGCTTGCAATATGCCAATGGCCGAGATGCCCGATGATGGTTGAACGCTGAACGTTGAACGTTGAACGTTCACGGTGTTGCGTTGCGTTGCGTTGCGTTGCAGTCCGTCGGCATCGTGCAATGTAGATCGCGGATCGTGCAATGTGATTGTTCCGTGCAGGAAATCCGCATGGCCGAGATGCCTGATGAGCGGCCTGAGGGTTGGTTGCAATTGGTTGGTTGGTTGATTTTTCCGGGCCGTTCACGGTTACGCCATATTAACCCCGCGACTTCATTGCGTTGCGCATGCGTTAGAATAAATATATTTCGCTCTCGACGGCGAGTCCAGATCCGAGTCGTCGCTGGCACGGTTCAACGTTCAACAATTCAACATCTCCACCGAATAAGTACAGTACCAATAACAGAACTCGGAATCAAATAATAAAAACCAAACCAAACCAGACTCGGGCTCGTTGACCGTTCCTCCCGAACTTGACGCCCACGCCCACACGGGTTGCAATTATCCCGCCCTAGCCAGGCTCTAGATCTGCATTGGGCTGCAGGCTCCCACACCCAACCACCGACCCTATCTATAGGCCTGTGTTCAACTTGTCGATATACCTTGATAATCATTAAATGGATCCTAATAGCATATACCGGCCCTGGCACCCGACGCGGCCCGGCCGTTTCTACGCCGGAATACTTATACTTATATACCTCCCACCCACCTGGGACTGCAGCGCCAAAATTACCATTTGCGCTCAGGCTTTGCCCGCCGGTGAAATTTGATTTAATTATAGCTTCCTGCTTCCTGCTTCCTGCTTCGTCGGCATCGGCATCGTGAAATGTGGAATGTGGATTGGATTTGTTTCGTGCAAGAAATCCTTTGCTTTAAATTGCTTTGCTTTCGATATGCCAGTGGCCGAGATGCCCGATGAGGGTTGAATGTTGGACATCACGGTGTTGCAACTTGCAATATATATTTCGTTCTCGAGCCTAGAGTCTAGAGTCTAGATCCGGAGGCTGACGCTCCGAGCCCGCGCTCGCCGTTAGAATCCATGTTTCGTGCAAGAAATCCGCTGGCTTTGGATGGCCGAGATGCCCGATGATGGTTGAACTGCGTTGCAACTTGCAATATTATATATATTTCGCTCTCGAGCCTAGATCCGAGTCGAGACAGGCTCCGAGTCAGCGCTCGCTGCCATGATAAAGTTCAACGTTGAACATCTCCGCCGAATACCAATGACAGAAATTAAATGATAAAAACCGGGCCAGACCTGAGTCGGGTTCGTTTTTCCTGAACGTCGGCTTACAGTAATGACACCATGATATATTTCGCTCTAGAGTCTAGAGTCTAGATCCGGAGACTGAGGCTCCAGCGCGCGCTGCCATAGTTCAACATCATTCAACATGTCCACCGGATGCCAGCGGCAGAATTAAAATTCCTCCTGGACGTCACGGCCACGCCGAGTTGCATCCTGCAGATCTAGTGCGAAAATAATTTCCACAGTCCAACATGTACGCCAGCCTCCAGGGATAAATCCGAATGACAGAGGTAAAATTTAAACGGGTCAATACCGGATCAATACGATCAACGTTTAAATTACATACCGCGTAACGCGTATGTCTGACGCCGTGCCAGGATCACAGTTGAGTTTTCGAGTTCAACGGAAGGCTATTAGATTCATTCAATATACAGTATACAGATATAGAGATAGAGAGAGAGAAAGAAAGAAGGAAAGAAAGAAACGGAGGGGGCCTGGCCTGGCCTTGCCTTGACGTCACCTCTAAACGACCCCGGGGATCTTCCTGCGCCTCAAAAATTAAAATTAAAAAACCCGTCTGCCCGTGTGGCAGTATTCAACGAGTTTTGGTTCGAATTTCTGTGCAGTTCTTGAGCTTGGATGTCGAGAGAAAGTCCAGATGGTTGATAATTATAGTAAGTACCAGATCCGTAGCATACAGCATACATTCGACGCTGGTCCCAGCTGTTCTATGCCGGAATATAATACTTATATATACCTACCTCCCCCACTGGAACCGCACTGCAGCCCCCCCCAAAAGATTAAAATCAACATCAACATTTGCCGAGATGACCGATTCGGAGAGGGATGAGGGTTCAACTTCGAATTCATTTTTCCCGAACGTCACGGTTACGCCCAGCCGGACTTCACTGCGTTGTTCCACTACCCAGTGCCCCCTCAGTGCGTAAGTGCTTAATTTATTCTGCTCTAGATCCGAGTCGGCGTGCCACAGTTCAACACCGGATGCCAGTGATCAGACAGATTACGGTTGCCTACCCACACTAGGATCCGTATATCAACGTTAACGCGCTTACATTACATACCGCGTACCGCGCACCGTCCCCGACTACTAGTACTTAGAAGTTAGGTTAGGGTGTTCTTTTCGAATTACATGGAAAACTCCAAATTTCCGGTTTACAAGCCCCCCTCTTTCTTTTTTTAGAAAAAATGAACAGGGCTGGTTGAACATTGTAAACATCGTGTGTGCCAGTATAACCCACCATTCCCAGTTGGCAAAAGCCTCCTTCGCCTGCTATTTTGAGACACAGGTCTCATTTTACAAGGTCATGAGCCTATTTATGAAGTCGCTTGGTTGAGAGAGCGTTTTCATGAGAGCAACATACAATTAATTCTTCATTATTTGCAACCACGTATGTCGTTCTGTAAAAAAAAAGGAAAACGCGATGTACAAATCAAACAGACATACCGCATACTGGTCCCGGGATGATATTGAACACTGGCAATCCTACTGTGGCGATTCATACAAGAAGTAAGTTGAATGTAAAAAGCCCGACAAACCTACCCATGTGGTCGCCCGTGCCGGCCACGGATACAGTCGAATAACCGACGGCAAGGTCACCAGGTGGCTGAATTTGGGTTGAATAGTTGAATAATTGAATAACTTGAGATCCTCGACAAGCGGTTGATGGCACGGCCGTAAGGGACCAGGGTACAGTTCGAATCGACTTCTTTCATAAATACGTGTTTCTTCGTCCGTAATTATAATTCGATCCATTGAGATGTGTATTAATGGTGCCATGTGGTCGGCTCAGGTCGGCTCTCCTGAACTTGAAACCGCAACCAACTTGGATGTCAGGATTTCTTAAATGCATACTGTACGTACGTACGTACATACCTCCACGCTGTAACATGCAAGGACGACGAAACTGAAAAGACGTAAATAAACGTGGCCTGCAACAACAAACAGCTCGCTCTCACTGGGATTTTCATCCTCTCGTGCTCAGCAGACCAGTGCGCTTCCTCGTCCCCGTCCGAGTCCTTGTGCTCCTGCTCCTGCTCCTTGTGCTCCCGCTGCTACTCCCGCTCCGCTTACGGCTCCCTCCGGCTCAGCCCGCTTCCCGCCTAGCAAGGCCAATCAAGAGCCCGACAACTGAGGAAAAAAAAGAAATAGAATAGAACCTCGAGCTCTATCCCCAGTACCGGTGCCGGCGGGCAAGTGTTTCCTTCCTTCCTTCCTTTCTCTTCCTTTCCTCTCCCTTTTTTTTAGGGTTCGTTCTTTCTTTCTTTCTGATTTCTTTCTTTGGCTTTCTTTCTTTGGCTTTCTTTCTTTGGCTTTCTTTCTTTGGCTTTCTTTCCTACTGGGCGTCCCCGTCCTCCATGCGCAAGACTTCACCTGACATTCCAATTTCCAACCCCGACAACTTCTAGTCTCAAACGACAGACTGGCTCGGCTCAACTCGTACCCCCAACGCAAGCGCACGAAAACCTTAGACATCCGAATCCGAGTCCGCGTCGATATCCATATCTATAAACCTTTGAGCGCACTTCTATCGCTCAAAACGATAAACGGAACAAAAAAAAACTAATAACTCACTTCATTTTCCTCGTCCTCCAGATCTGCCCGCACGAAAAACCCTAGATATCCGAATCGCTATCCAATCATTAGGCTCTCGTTCAAAAAAACGAAACAAAAAACTCACCACTGACACTCGTCTTCGCGGTAAACCGTCCCCACTTGATTCGATTTCGATTTCGATTCGCGGTTTAGCAGACCAGTCCTGCGCCTGCACTGGACTCAGTCGAACCTGAACCCAAGTCCAGCCCGCGTCGGCGGCGGCGGTGGGTAGGTGGATAGCAGGTGCTGAATGGGACCACCCCTCTGCTCTGCTCTGTTCTGCTCATTCGGCATCGGCATCAAACGAAACTCGAAGAGACACTGTCAGTGTAAGTGTAAAACTGGACCAATGATCCCACCTCTCGTACTCGTGTTGTCCTCTCGTACTCTCGACACCTGCAGCTGTCCTCTTAGCTCTCTTCACTTCATCTCATTTTCATTTTCATTTTCATTTTCATTTCGGTTCAGTTCATCTGGCAGTGGACGGCACTCGAAGAGATACTGTAAGCGATCGTGGCTGACCGAAGGCTCAGGACTCACCGGTACTCGTGTTGTCCTCTCGTCCTCTCGACACCTGCAGCTGTCCTGTCAGATGTCAGAGCTCTTCATCTCATTTCGGTTCATCCCACAATGACGACGACGAGTCCCCGCCCCGACGCGCCGCGACATGCGTATATATGGTCGTGTCCATGTTCAAGTTTTGGCTGTGCGTCTGCGTCTGCGTCTGCGTTTTGCCCTTCCCTTTCGCGTCTGCGTCTGCGTCTGCGTTTATCGGCGTCGAGCCGGGTCGTGCTCGTGGTCGCGGTCGCGGTCGTGGTCCCGGCTCAACGTCCCGTCGAACGGTAAAGCTGCTGCTGGCCTTTCCTTTCCCTTTCCTCTTCCCGTTCCCGTTCCCTTTGCACGGTCGGGGGGCAGGAGCATGAGCAAGGCCGGGAGCAGGACCGGGAGCAGGAGTAGGTATCGAAGCAGGCGCAGGCGCAGGAGCAGGAGCAGGAGCATGCGCAGGAGTTGGCGCAGGTGTCGGAGTAGGCGCAGGAGTAGGTGTCGTTTATTATTATCAGCCTGAGGTCAGGGTCGTCTATCGGAGGGTCGGTGTCGGTGTCGGGTCGAATATCCGGCCAGGGTCGAGGAGGCTCGGGTGTCGTTGGGGTGACCGGGTCGGTATTGTCCGTTGGATTAGGCGAGCTGCGGACTCGGACTCGGATCTGTCTGCAATTAACATTTAATGCACGATCCACACTGAAAACGAAGTAGTATTTAGACCTTGAAGCCTTGAACATGAAGGACGACTAAATAGTGGGGAAACGGAAAACGCAGCATCGTGTCCATGCCCATGTCCAGCCGGTTCATGCGATTATATTATCATCGCTTGTGCTTGTGCTCGTGCTCCGAGTCTTTCCAGTCGTCGTTCGTCGTTAGCCGTGCTCCAATCTTCGAGGTCAATCCTCAAGGTCATTTTTCGAGTCCGAGTCCGAGTCGATGAATTTCGAGTTCAACCGACGGAGGAGGGGAGCCAGCGTCATGGTCACTGCCAAGTCGTCCTCGCATCCGTTACAAGTTGAAGCGCCTAGAATCTAAACGGCACTCCGGAGTCGATATATATACATCTCGGTATGATACGCCCGAAATTAACCAGCGACCCTGCTCTTACAGTATTCTCATCATGAATCATGATTCTGCGCCCACCCCAAAATCAAAAAAAGAAAATCCTGCTCACGGACACGCACACGGCCAGTGGGAGTAGTAGTACTACTTCAAGTTTGATTCAAGTTTGTTGTTGAATTTCTTCTGTGATACCTTGATATTCATTAAATGTTAAATGGATACTCGTATCCGCAACATGTACTGGCACTTGACGCGCGCCAGCGCCAGGAATACTTACTTATATACCTGCCTGTGGGCGCTGCAGCGCCAACTTCCAAAATTACCATAGCCGCTCGCCGGCGGCTAAATTTAATTATAGCTTTGCAGTTCATCGGTGTCGGTGTTTTTTGGGAGGCCAGACACTCGGACTCGGATTCGGACTCCCCGGCACAATATGGGGCTCGGGTTCATCCATTTTTCGCGCAAGAAATCCGCTCTTTGCTTTTGCGTTCATTATGCCCGAGATGCCCGACCCGGGTTCGAACTTCGTTTTTTCCGAACGTTCACGGTTATGGTTACGGGTTACGAGTCGGCGCTCGCTTGCACAGTTCAACGTTCAACATGTACCGGATCACAGAATTAAAAATCGACCCGGATCCGGTTTGAAATCTGAATTACTGCGTACCACGTACCGTGACCGCGTACTGTGTCCCACGTACTACCGCGTACAGCGCCCCGGGGCCCGACAACTAGTAGGGTAGGGTGCTCTTTTCGAATTACGTGTAAAAATCGGTTTACAAGCCCATTTTTTATTTTTTGTATAGACATAGCGCTGTCTAGTGGGTAGAACCCACCATCATGACTCGGTCAAAAGCCTCCAATATATTTTTCGCCTGCTATTTTGGCATACAGGTCTCATTTCATGTATACAGCCGAGATGGCCGATGAAGTTCGTGTTTCGTTTTCATGAAAGCAACATACATACAATTAATTCTTCATTTGTATTATAGTCGTCTGTGGGACCATTTTTCACTATTTATTCTGATCCGAAGTCAGTAATTTCATAGTCGTTCTGTAAAAAAAGGAAAGGGCGGTGTACGAATGTTAAACAGACATCCCGCATACATACCGGGATGATATCGAACAGCATGCGCACCCCCACCCTCAGGCTACTGCAGCGACAACTTGAAGTACGAAGTAAGTAAGTTGAATTTAAAAAGTCCCGACAACTTGAAACCTGCCCTATGGCCGCCCGTGCCCGCCACGGGCACAGCCGCCGAACCGACGGCAAGGTCCGTCGAGTGGTTGAATTTGGATTGTTGAATAATTGAATAACTTGAGATTATTGACACCGTGACGGTTGATGGCCGTAAGGGACCAGGGTGCAGTACACGCGCACCCCGTACGGCTGTGACAGTTTTCGGACTCTTCCATAAATCCGTGTTTCTTGGTCCGTAATTCGTTCCATTGAAATATATTGATGTGTACAGTATTGTGTATTAACTGTGCCATGTGGTCAGCTCTCCCGAAGCCACAACCAATGTCAGGATTTCTATGATACGTGTTTCTTCGTCCGTAATTCGCTTCATTGAAATATTAATGTGGTCAGCTCTCCTGAAGCCACAACCAATGTCAGGATTTCTATGCTCACAAAGGCATACTGTATGTACGTACCTCCACGTAACATGAGCTATGTTCGCATTTAAGACACGAACTTTGCGGCAAGCTAGCATGTTGACAATTGAACTCACTGGCAGTCAGCATATGAAGAAATTAAGGCTTCCTGATCGTTGTCAATAGTAGTAAAAATGCAAGTACTGTATTATCTACCTCCGCAAATGACCTGAGAGTGGCGTCGGGATAGATTCACCTGAAACAGCCAACAACTTGAATCAGCGACAACATAAGAGCAAGAAAATTGTTAAACATCACCAACATCACTCAGTCCGGCATTCGCCGACAACTTGAAATGCAATTTTTTCACTGGCCAGAAGTGGTTAGTAAAACACGGAGCAAGCATGTGGAGTAAGTGCGTGCTGGTGGACAATTGAATATCGAGACTCGCTCTGTTCCTGTCCGGAATTATGGTCAGAGGTCGCCACTACTCGCTGCTAGGGCTGCCGCGCGCCGTGAAAGTGCCGGCTCGACGGCACCCGTGCCATGCGTGCCTCCCTGTTCCGTCAGCCATGGTCGAGGGTGCGGCACGGATATCGGCCCCGACGGCTCATAGAACAAATTGTTTTTGAACCCTGCAACAAGTTTCCTCGTATATCGTCCAAGTCTCCGCCCTAAAACGACACTAGTACTCCAGCGACTTGGCAGCGATAAATTCAAAAAAAAGACAAGGCAAAGGAAAAAAAGGATAAAGACACAGTTCAGGCGGCGAGGTTAGTACGTGAACCAGCCCTGGCCCTCATTCGCTGAGTCACTCTGCTCCCGTCCACCTTTCACCTTCCCACTTCCGACTTAACTACAGCCCTACCCAAGCCCTGCCCTATACAGAAAGCGGGCTCCGTGGGACGAGGCACTGTATTAGTAGGACTTTGTGCGCCCCTAGCTAACTAACCAAGTCTGAAGACTGCTCCCGTCCACCTTCCGGCTTCCTTCCACTGGTCCAATAAATCAATAATCATTTAATTTGGACCACACCGTGACACTTCGCAAGAGCCGGTTCAAACTCCATAGATGAAGCATGAATTCAAGGCCATCGCAATTAGCGCTAGCAGAGGCGCCCACACACGCCCACAACGGGACGCACTAACCATCCGGCGTCGAGCAGTCCCCGGCGCGACCCTGGGACTCTTAGCTCTGCTCCCGTGGCCGTGGTCGTCGAGGTGAGCGTGACCGTGCGACTGGGAAGGAAGCCGGCATGGCACCGTGGCGCACCGTGGCGCGTCGATCCTGTGTGTGACAGTGTCCTGGAGACCGTGGCGTGGCGTGGGGTGCACTCAGCTGCTTCTTATTCTTCATTTGGGTTGAGTTTTGGGGTTGAGGTTGAATAGGGGCAGCGAGATGGGTGGGCGTTTGGAGAGGGACAGTGGGTGTTTCAACGATGCTGGATGAAGCTAGCGACCGCATTAAAGGCGCATGAAAGGAAGGGTCGCAAAACTTGAATGAAGGGTCGTCTTCGGTTTACGTGGCCATCGATTGTCTCGTTCCTACCAATGCCACAAAGGCAAACGCAACCATAAAGATAGGGAATGAATTGCACCCGCCTCGAGTCCATCGAGCGTCGATCTATTTTTCCTGCGATATCCGACAGAGCACAGTCGTAGACGGTCGGGCGAGCTGTAGACACCAATGGCGGCGGCGGGGTTCGTGAGATGCGTAGAGTCACGATGATGAGCCACGAGACATCCAATGTTCCTGAGGCTGTCGGACGGTCGCACTTAAGAATATTAATGGAAATTTATGTGGCGCGAGAACGACAACACACCTGCGCACCCACCTGCGTTTGAATTCGCCTCTTTTTTTTTCAGGGTAGCGCATTTAATGCGAGGGATCTCCCTAGATTCAGGATGCTGTCGGGCGGTCGCATTTAGGAAAGCAGCTTTTATGTGGCGCGAGAAGGACAACGCACCTGCACCCGCCTTCGTTTCAACTCCTCTTTTTGGGGGGCGGCCAGATTCAACGAGATTTATCGTAGGGTCCCTCCAGATATCCAATACAATCCAGCCGTGAATGGTCGGTCGTGCAGCGCTTCGATATTTCTGGAGAAACGGCTTCGGCATTAAAGACGCGGATATCGGGAGAATGCCATTGTCCTGCTGCTCCAAGTCGGGATGGAGGTGGAGCTCGAGACGGCTCGGTTTCCGTTTAGCCTTGAGGAACAGAAGCGTCGGGGAAATTTTTATCGACGCAGCGAGGGTCCCGTTCAGCTTTAGCCACGGATAACAGGATATAGGGGACGACGGAGTAGGCGAGCCGATCTGGTCTGGGTCGATGAGCCAGACATATCGCACCAATAAGCGGTAAAACATGGCACTGGGAGTTCTCTCGTGGTCCGGGTTGCAGCAGGTAAAAGGCTTAGCTTCCTGGCCCTAGCTCCCGGCAGCACAAAGAAAGTGAAGTATAGTTATTTTTCATCTTCCTGACGACTCTCGCCACGGCCAGTGTCAGTGGATAAACGGCACCGATCCCGCCGCCGTGCCGACCCCCCATGTAAGCCCGTTTTGTAGACACGCAGGTATTGAATAATTGACAGGAATAATATAGGTGGTTGGTGATTAAGGGGATCGAAAAAAAAAATAGAATCTCGTGTGGAGGGGGTGTCATCCATAAGAGCTTCCATCTTCTTGGAGAGAAGGTTCGACCGATTTGGGAGTTTGTAGAGTCGGATGGACTCTGGATAAGGGACGTAATGTCGCTATGGTCGATTAATTGCTGACAATTACTCGACACTTGCATGCGGAACCTCGACGACGCACGACAATCGGATTTCCCTGCGTCCTAGAGCCGTAGCCTCGGCTAGCCTTGGGTGTTGATCGAAGTGGTAGAGTTTTAGAGACGCATGCGTGAGGGAACGGACTATGACGCAGATGTAACACCACGTAAAGGCAGTGCTGCGTCGTCACCACTTTCCGAGAGTCGGACCGTCTGGACCAGGACCCACAGTACAACTTGAAAAGAAATATCCCGTATCTCGTTTTCTCGATAAAAACAAGAGCAGTTATTTTTTATTTCCCGGCCCTCGCGACTCGGACTGTTTGGACAATCGGAAGCTCCCGAGGAGCGATCCCCCATGCATGTGCAAGCCCGATTTGTAGACGAGTAAGGTAATTAATTGGAGAATAGGGGGATCGAATGCCAGTGATTGGAGATTGGGGGGATCAAAGACTCAGGCCGCCGCCGACACACACACAAGCCGAGTCGCCGACCATTGACCATTCCTAGGCAGGGAAACGAAGTTGCAATCTGGTCTGGTTCAAGGGCGAATTTGCGAAACGAGGGCCGACGTCGGCAACCTCTCCACATCCCCATCCTGATGCTGTGAAAGAACACAAGAGTCAGAGCCCTGACGGCAACAGTACCAAGTTCGCGTTGTAGTTTTCGTCCAAGAATTGCAGGTGGAGGTCGGCAACCTCCGAATTAATGTCCACATCCCCATCGTGTCGCAGTCAAAGAACACAAGACCCGCGGAAACCGAATCGGCGCACTTCGGCAACAGCACGAAGTTCATGTAGTTCTCGTGGCAAAGGGGGCATTAATTGTATCTGCCTGGTTCTCGCGCCTCCGTCCCTCGCGTCCTGTCCGTAGTGATATCAAGACGAATAAACGGTCGCCCCTGCGCCGCCGTCCGCCTTTAGATTTTGTCTACGTCGGCCTTTGCCGCTGATATGATCTGATATGTTCAAGCTTTCCCAGTGATAGGGTTTGTCCAATGGTTTCGGTCGGTTTAAAAAAGCTAGCGCTTGCTTGGGAGGGCGCTGCACAACGACCTCCTTCTGGCGACACACGTTCCTGCAACAGGCTGAACAAATTCGATGTTCCTGACGCGGCGACGGCCAGTCCGTTTAGAGTTTTAGAGACACGGATGGGCGGCGGCAGGATTTCCGGGAGCTGTGAATAGTTGGGAGACAGAATCCTGGGATTACATATGGAAGGAAGGAATTCGCGGTTGCCACATTCTTGATTTTTGATCTTTCTGGCTCAGCTTCAGCTTATATTAAAAATCATTGAAATAAAACACACAAGCAGGATTTCCCGACCCATAGCACGAGGATTTCATTTCATTTCATCAATTATGTTTAGTGAGGTTTCCATTTCATCTCACAATCATATTAGGGCGTCTGAGGTCGAGGTGCCCAGCCGTTCCATTGGCATTTCTCTTGGAAATTGGAATCCGTGAGGACGGCATTATTGTCTCCATTCTTTGTTCATCTCCAGATTCGTGCCGCATCCCGGTAACACCGAGGTCAAGTCGCGCGCCCAGGGTGTCCATTATAATTTTTATACATCCGCATCCCCTTTGATTAGTCACTGACGCGAATGTTTTTTTTATGATGCATTTTCGTACAGTGAATGAGAACGGCATCCTGTCTCTTCTTTCTCTCCTTCGAGTCCTCGCCCTGATCTATGCTTCACGTTAGATCTTTGTCGACGCATTCCCACTGGCGTTGAGTGCCGTTATCCAGCGTCCAGCGAGCCTGAGGATGGCATCCTGTGATTCATGTCTGCACCTGACATGCGGTCTTTATCCGGGTCATTATCTCCTTGATAATTTTTCTGGCGCTAAAGCGTAGTTTAATTTTTTTTTGGTGTTGTCAATGAGGACGACCTGGTGTCTTCGCGACGCTTGAGCGTTTTCGTCGACTCGTTCTCATGTTGAGCGCCGCCTTTGGTTGAACGAAGTATGTCGTGAGCCGCTGAATTCTGAATCGAGCCAGTGCGAAGGCGAAACCCGAGTAAGAACACGATCCGGTCAGCCGACGCGCAGATGAATACGCTGCACTCGTCCGACGGCCGTAGCAAAAGGTCCCGGTCATCTTCCTGCCGAGTTCCCGCGACCAGGCTACATATCTGGACTTCTCGCGGCTATTCGGCCGCCCTACCCACTTTATTTCTCTCCTCCATTTGTCTGCTCACGGCCTCGACTCGCCTGCCGTTAAGTCTGCCGTTAACTGTTCATCCTTCTCCTTTACCGTTATTCTGCGTCGATCCTTGGACCTTTTACGAGTTTGCTCTTTTGTCCAAAATCAAGGGAATGCGAAGAGTTTTGTGCAGCCGCAGACGTAAATGTAGAGTCGAGGTCGAGAAGGAAAGAAGCTCGGTCTCGCGACCGACAAACGCTCCGATTGAATCCTCGGTGATGTCGTTTAAACCTAAACACAACGCTTTCAAGCGAGCGTTTTGTGCTCAACATCAGATCCCTGCGTGCGCGAAACACCAAGACCGTGAACGTACGAGCAGCCGCCGTCAAACTTGTATCAAAAAAGAATTATCTGCAGTCAAGTGTCGAGCGGGAGTGGGGACGGGAGCGGGACACCCCCTTTGACCGACCTGGAGCGAACGCTTGGCATCCGATTTAGAGTTTTAGGGACCACGGAAATGGGCGACCGGCGGGGTTGAGCTTTGATCTTCCTGCGGCGAGACGACGGCTCTCCTTCCGCCGAAGTGAATCCTAGCCAGTACTTTGATCGTCCTGAAGCGACGACGGCTCAGCTTCCTTCTTAATATTTTTAAAAACAAACACACGCACGGGGCACCCGCAGCACCAAAGAGTTCTCGATGATGTATCATTGGACGCTGACGGGCTGATTCTTAAACGCCGACCCTAACGGGTTTTCGTCGAGTGAATGGGAACGGCATCCTGACTTCTCTGCTCGCTCTGCAACATTGGATCTTGGTTCATCTCAGATCCGCGGGTATGGACTTACCTGCAACACTCTAACAGAGCTCGAGAGCCCTCGGCTGCGGATGCGAGCTGATCTTTGTACTCGTCGATGATTTTCATCGCCTCGCAATAATTTGTCGGTCCAAGGCTAGCGCTACCTTCAGACAACTTTTACCTCTTTTCGGACCACAAACGCAACGACGACAAGATGCGTATGGCCGTGGCACGGAACTTGTTCTCCTTGACAATTGAATGCACTTGCCCAATGTCGTCTAGCATTTCGTCAGCCTGTCTCGCTGGAAGGCAGATCGCCGTGCAACTGCGATAGGGAGTTAGACACAACCGCTCTCCGCGTGGATCGTAGATCTCTCCTTCAAAAAAGTGTCTGATGAACGCGCTTTTTGTTTTTTTTTGCGAGGAGGTGGAAGACGGCGCCTTGTCTTTGTGCGACACGGGAACGATAAGCCTAACACGAACGAGGAGTTGAGAGCTTTATTGTGTCTCTACATTCTGCGCTCGGGGCAAGGCAACCACCCACTTTCTCGACCGTCGAACGAGGGGTTCGAGGACGGTGTTTGCCAGTATGTAGTTGGATTGTCCGACAACGCGCCGCGCCGCCTTCGATTCATCTTGTCGCCTTGATTTGCTTAATGTCGCCCAGTGCTGGAGTGAGGACGGCGTACGCTGTCTTGTCGTCGCCTAACGTCCCAGTGTAGATCGCCGCCGTTCCCAAACGCTGGATGACCGCAGTCCTCAGGGTAGATCGTAATCGCCAATCCGAACGTAGAGAGATCGCGATCGTGCCTCCCGCGAAGGTAAAGGCACTGGACACACGACACAATCCAAGGCACGCATGCCCTTCCACCTCGAAAGGAAACCCCGAAAGGTAACGCCACCCCCACAAATCATCCGCGAAGCTACAAAGTCGGCGGAATCGTGCAGGCCATTATCCCAGTACTCATCGACAGCACTGACGCGCCTCCCGCGTAAATAAAATGTCAGATTGCAGCAGACGACGCTGCTTCTAAGGACGCGGCGGCGCGGCAGCCCACCAACACCACGTTCCTCTAGCGAGACGGAACACCGTTGGCATAGGGAAACAGTAGGGAAATAGGGAAACACGCAAGATAATGCCGCTGGCCCCACATCATTTTGGGATACAACACAAGGCAAGGCATGAGTGTAGGCCGTGCTCCCATTTTGGTAGTAGATATTGGAGAACAGAGCGCCTTTGACGGGGACAGCACACACCGCATACGTGCAAATCGGGGGGCCCAAGGCTAGACTACATTGGAATGGGCGCCGTTAACGAGGCAGCACTCGAGATGTGCCGCATCGTAAAAGGAAAGGAGAGTTGTATGCGCATGCGAGAGGGAAGCATCGACAGACGAGCCGTCGAGGGCGAGGTGCAATGAAATGTTTGGACCCCTATCCCAAAAGGGTAACAGCGTGTCCCAAAGCGGATGTATGAGCAGCATGTCGCATCCGAACCCAAGGTCTTATTCTGCCCACTTCGCAAAAAAAAAAAAGGCGCTTAGGTGCATTCGTGTTATTAGTCCGGAGTCTCCCCGTTCATCGCATCTGTAATCCGTACCACACAAGCCAGCGAGGAAGCAGAGAGTTCGGACTCCGAGAATACGGTGGCCGCTCCGCGATCGTTGCGCTGTGCGGTTCGCCGCGCGGTGAGTATCCGGGTAAAGAGGTGCCTCGATCGCGTCGGTGGATGCGGCCGGAGTGAGAGAGAGTAGGACATGCACGGAGGCAATATCCGCGTCTGCGCGTTGTCATCATGCGCAAATCTAAGTGACGTCCTGCCTATGCAAGCCCTGTCAGGGAACGGAAGACAAAGTGTACTCTACCTATACTTACTGGATTGTTCCATGCACCATGCTTGAATTGTGGTGTATAGCTCTAAATTGTAGCAAATCGAGTCGGCACTATCGGGGGACACGCCAGGTATGATGAGATAATAAGAGGCATCAGCGAATGCACAAGTCGAGAACTGAAAGCGGACTTGAGTCAGAGCCGGACACGTCCGAAGGCGAAATTCTCACTTCAGACCGGTAGTGAATGCGTCCCAGCCGGGTGCCTCAGCTTCAGCGCCTAAGTCGAGTCCGAGTTAAAGGCGGGCGCGCCCGGAGGCGAAGTCCGAGTGAGAGCGCGCGCGAAGCGAACCCCCTGCGCGAATCTACATCTCGACTTCTTGCGGAGTCTCGCTGATCTCCGAAAAAGGAAAAGCAATGGGCTATGAACACATGTAAATCATCACTATCGGACATGGTTTTGGCCCGTGCGACTGAAACGAAGAAGGGAGTGGTGATGGTTTGAATGCGACCCAAATGGGCATCCCCACATGCACAGGCCTTCGGTAAATCGATGAATCTCCCACACAAAAAAAATTAGGACCCGACGCCAGTCTTGCGCCTAAGGTGTAAGTACTAAGAATGGTGTTCAATAACTGCATTACGTCCTCAAATCCATTGACTCACTGCTGGATGGATGAAGACGGGCAGTCCCGCCCGGCCCACATCAACTGCGTCGGGGACCCTCCTCCGTTTGTGAATGCCGAATTCTACTCGTTCATGATGATCAAACTGGCGTTGCCGACTGCGCCTTAGATATTAATAACCCATGTGTGCAGTTTCGCCCTGTTTTGCGGCGGTATTAGCTATGTATTGACTTCAATTCATTTCGCGGTACTTTTGAGTGATCAATTCACCTTGGCGTCGCTCTCCGCCTGCGAGAGTCCGAACCAGCGCCGATTAAATCGCGGGTGTTCATGACGACATTGAATCGGCGGAGAGTCGGACGTAAATCCCAGTTGGTAGATGCAGATCCTCAGCGCTGGGGCTGAGGCCTAGCGCCCAGGTTCGGGGCGTGCCAAAATTTTGGAAATAAACATTTAGAGTTGGCGCCGCGTGGTGTGTTTGTGGTGGGCGCTGTTTGTCTCTCTGCCCTACCTACCTACCTACCTGCATCTTCTTCCTTCTTTGCGTCGGGTGGTTACGCCACGACGCGAGAAATATGTGTCGTAATAGTATGGAGACGGAAGAGTTGATGCGCGGAAGAAATGTAAATGCACACTAGTGAGATCCCGCAATGCCACGATGAAGAGATGAAGAGATGGGGGTTGGGGGTTGGGGGGGCGGGGGCATGAAAGCTGACTTTCAGGCAATGAATATGCCCCGTCGCGGCGCAGACCCTCGAACGTCGACACACAATTTCAAAGGAATAGAACAGATGGAAGTAAGGTTCGATTGGGTGCTAAAGCTTCGCTTATTTTGCGAATATGAAAGAGAGGTTCTTGTTGGGTTATTGTTCATAGTCCTTGCCAAGGGTCTGCGTCAGCTCCTGTCAAGACATGATTTTCGTTTCGTAGCCACATCGACGCAGTGGATTATCTTTTATGCCGTTTACGAACTGGGAAAGCGTTCGTTTTCATACGCGTTTGAACAGTGCGCCACCGATTTGAAATAAAGATACGCCGACACAACGCTGAAATGGACACGTCAGGCGCGTCAGACCAGGGAATGAACGACGTACCGCGAGAATATAGTACAGGGCATGCCGAAGGTCGAATGGCGAAAGATGCGGAAGCCAATCTGATCATTTAGGTCGCTGGCAATATTTTGGGCTCCTGAACACGCCGCCGCTGACAACCCAAGGGGAATATCTCGTCGCATGAAGTTCGGGTTTCGCGCACTGGGCCTCGAACCGAATCTGCGATTGTGGGTATAATTATCCGCCCGCACAATCCAGTGCAATACGTCCGAGTCGGTCCAACTGAAATTATCGAGGCGGGCCAGGAACCACATCCAGCAATTTGGGATCCTGCGCTACCTGCTTTCCGATAAAATGCTTGCTGAGTCGCGCGCTCGGTCACGGAATGTCAGAGAACACTACCCAACAGGAAATTGGTACGGAAGCCACCCGCGCCAATGCGTAACCTGGCTGATCCGCTGCGGTTAAAATATACTTCCTCCTTCTTCCGAGATTAGTGAGGCTGTAAGGCTTGGCGGCACGCATGCGGATCCACTGCTCCACAAATCCATGTCCTCGCAGACCCACGCATGGCGAGTAGTGGACTGCTGATCCACACTAGTAGGCGCACGCCTAGATAGCGAGAATGTGGCGCGGATAAAGATTGCACAACGCGCAACTATGCAAGTCGATTCTCGCTGTTGCTCTTGCGCGTTGGAGGAACGAATAAACGAAGTCGGCAAATGCAGCACAAGACATGTAAATGCGCAGGAGCGTGAAATAGGGGGTGGCGGTTGCAGATACTTGAAGGTCATCATGAACAAATCTGAGCCCCTCGCCGTTTTTCCAGGCGCGCCACGTCAACAGCAACATCGCTTAGCTATCAGTGTTTTGGAAACGCCACCAGCCTAGTACCAGCCTCCCCCGGCCCATTGGGACCGTCCAGGGCCGGACTCGCCAAAGACAGGACCAGCGTCCCGGAGAGTTTCTCGGTTCCGGGGTTTTGGAGACGCCCGTACAACTCTATGTTTGGAATCCCGCGCGACGATCACGCTCGCTGATGAAGAGACGCGTGCATACGTACGCACACGCCCAGAACAGGACGTGTACTGTACGTATAACGTAGGTCGTGCAGATCACGCACGCGAGCAGGTATGTACGGAATGTGGGCGCAAGAGAGTGGTTCGCGTTCGCCGACGGGAGATTCCCTGGGGTTTGCGATTTTGACTTCGAAAAGAAAGGGACACGACGCAGCAGCAAAGATGGATGTGCGGACTCGGAGTACCGCGGGCAGGATGGGGAATCGGGACGCGGAGCACGACAAAATCGTGGGGTAGTAATAAGTTGCGGGGTAGATTTGGGGTAGATCATCCGTAGATGTGAAGGAAAGCGACGACCGTTCGCCGACGGGAAAGCCGGTGCAAAATTCAGGACTTTGTCCTGCAGATGCGTACACAGGGATATCGCCCATGCAAAGTTTGAGAAGCTCGAGCGAAATGAACTCGTTCGCCGGCGGGGAAGCGAGCCGTCCGAGAGAGTTTGGGAGAGGTAGAAGGATGTAAGGGAGGGGGAGTACACGTTCGGAGACCGAGCCGGCGTTAGCGGCGTTAAAGGGGCGTCGACTGGCACCAGGATCGAGATCGAGACCGGTGGCTGCATTGTCGAAACAATGGGAGACGGAAAAGAGGAGAAAAAGGCGCGCGTACGCAAGGCGTACGTATAAGACACAAGCGGCAATTATCCTGAAGTGGGGGTCGGACGTTGACGCGTGGTGAAGGGAGAAGGTGTTGGATGGGTCAACTTGAGATAGCCATGCAGCCTACAGAAGAGGAAATTAGGACACAGAAACATGCGAGTCGAGCGAGGCATTTCACCTTGAAAGTTTTCGCCTGTTTTTTGCCTGCGAAGATCCGCCGTAACGAAAGAACTCTGCACAACGATGATTTCCGTTAACGCGTGCCTGGCTCGCCTGGATCTGCGCAGGGTCGACCACCACCATCCAGCTCGAGTCCATCCATGGGTACGTACAATCGGTTTCAACAATCCACGCAGAAAACCACCGCACCCCAAAAATTTCAGCCGAACACGCAAGTTCAACGTCATACTGCGCAGAAAATCATTGACACCGTCCGAGGAGATGTCCTAGAGAGCGACCAGCGACATAGAGCGGCCCTTGAACTGAATAGCGGTTCACAGGCCAGGATAAAGTTCGGGGCAATTGGTGCTTGGGAGGGATTGGATTGGCGAGGACGCATCCGCATCTGGTGTAGAACGAGACTTGACACGATGCGACGCGACAGGTGGCGCGCTCTGCACGCACTATACTACATCGGACATTATAGGTCCGCGATTGTAGATGTAGTATCATTCGAACGTTTGCCAGTTGGATGGTGCTTTAAACCATATTGCACCGTGAATTAATCCATCCAAACACACAGAGACTCGTTCGCTGCAGCTGACCGCGGTAATATATGATGGTAATAGCGGCGGATTGAAGTATTAACCTGAAGCAACGAGGTGGACTTTAAAGGAGCAGTGTATAGCCACCAGACAGGTCGCGACGCGTATGAGTCAGTTATTGATGCTTCATTTTGCCTTCATCCTCTTTGCATCCTCTCCTCCTTGACTCCTTTTGAGGTTTAAATTCTGAAACTCTGCAGATTTTTGGGAATATTTTCCGGACCCTTAAAGTGCCCTGAATCATTTAAAGTGCAGTAATTACCGTGAATAGGCCCCCACTGGCATCTCGTCCCACGTCAGACGCTGGAAAGACCATCGGATGTGTCTCAATTTGTGTCTTGGCTCCTCAGGCTTATTTTATCCCAATCTCAGGCTATCTCAAGGGCCATTCTAAGTGGCATAGCGCGTCCCACACCCACGTTCAGGTTGTTCAACAGCTACGCGCGCGGCCCCCGTTCTGGCACCGATCGCGACTTCGCGCACTTCTGACACAGCGACATCTCACGCGCGCTTCGAACGGACGCCAGCTTTCTTGACTGTGAGCACGGAGGAGCACGGGTCTGCGGTGCGTGGAAGTTATAAACTTACCGAGACCCGGAGGCCAGGCTGGTCCTGGCCAGTGTACTATGCAGTGATGCTGCACAACCATTGGCATATATATGCGTATGCACTGCCTGACGAACTTGCTCTCTGCTAATTAATCCGGGCGCTACGCGATATATCACCGCACGAGTTGAACACGACAGAAACACTTCGCCCCGTATTTCCTCGGAAATTCCGCTACTCGAGCGATTTTTCGCTTATACTTCTATTTGAAGTTGACCCTTCTATTAACGCTTTTGAATTCATAGGACCATTTTGCTTTGGAGTAAGTGAGCTCGAAAGTGCGCTCTTGACCAGGTTATCTCCCATCTCAATGGTACGACCGATCCGAGGAGCTCATTCTACATCATGATGATTATCACAAAAACAATTTCCATTCACCAACTAACAACTCATTTCGTGTGCGCAGACCGAAAATGGCTCGATGTTGAAAACACTCTTCCTTGTCTTTGCCAAGACTCGGTCTCGTCCTTCAAAAACATGCAAATCGTATCCCAATAGTCGCTGAAGCCCCCGGGACGCAATGGCCTGTGGAGTACTAGTACTAGCGATTGCAGCGGATTGTTGGCTGACTTGTCCGATAATTTATCCTTCCCGGATACGATCTCACCGGGATTACGACCCGTAATCGTTCTACAATCTCTCACAAAATTCACTTTAACAAACCAGGACGATCAGCGATTGACCGCAGCTCCAAGACCACAAGGATACTTTCATTCATGGGACCTAGTACACCCTGAGCGCAATAGCTTGTGCGTGGTCAGCAGGTAGCCCCGATTTAATTCTGTTACGCGTCAGTCACTGCTGCAGACGTCGGCGATCGGTTTGGCGTTCCCACTCCACTGTTATCGCGCAGTTAACACCATACTAGGACAACAAGCTCGACCTAATCCGTCATACAGACGTAGTTCGGTCACGGGATCTACAGCAGCTAATCCAGGTGCACTTGGTAATCGGATGAGTACACAGCCCGGTGGACATAGCACTGATAATAGATGATTTATACTTGATCCATTTTGGTCGAAGAATTAGAACCGTATGTTGTTGGTTGCCTGGTTCTGGCAAAAATCACGCCCATCCATCTATCGATGTATTATCGGATTGGTTTTGTATTCCATTCCATTCTAAGCGTGGTTTAATGCCGGCCGATAGATAGATGACCATGGTGCCGCGCGACAGCAAACCTTCAATTATTGTCACCGAAATTAATACTCGATCGTTCAGCGTTTAAGAGCCAAATCGGACTTTTTCAACCATGGAGAGATAGCCCAGTTCATCCATTTTGGGAGAGCTCAATATGGTGCTGAGTTGGTTTAAATCTCTGATTATCGAGTTGACCTGACACGCCGGCTTAAACCTGAAGCTGGCGCAGCGTTTTAATTCCCGGAAATTAAAAATGGAAGAAAAAGTCAACCAAGAAGAGAAGTACCCTCAATGTTCGCGGAAGCAAACCGTAGTTCGATCGATCTTGCGATAATATATTTCGGTGAGCCTCGCATCAGCAGAATGCAAGAAGGACAGTTGTAGAGCCGAATCCGAACGTATACGGAATTTGAACCCTTAGTTCAGCCCCCGGACGTGGGTCGCTGCCGGCAGAAGGTTTGAAGAGCCACAAACGTTTTTGACGCGGCGTCGATCCACCGTGATCATTTGGGTACATATGTTTGAAATGAAAATATTTTGGGGATTGGGATTCGAGCCGGTGCGGCCTACCAAGCGTGCAACCTCACGGTTGGCTGCGGGACTCCGGATCGCAGGGCCAATTAAAATGCCTTGAGGCTGGAGATAGTTCAGCTGATCTCTCCGACTGTTTGATCCCCGGATACGTCACGGAGCATGAATTTAAAGTGGCGATAAGCAGACAAGTTACGAGACTCTCAAGGCTGTTGGTTCAGTGAACCAGGTTCACAAACCCAAGTTTCGGATGCGGGGTATATTGCTGTTTCAGATTGCAGCAGGCCACGTTACTATGTGAAGTTGAAAGGATATAGAGAAAAGACAGGAGAGGACAAAGCGTCCTCTGGCTTGCCGAGATCTCAGAGATGGCCCGACCAAGGAAGGCTGTTGATCCGGGACATATGGTTCCGCGGAAGCAAATTTTTATAACCACGCGTCGATCTTCCAGCCTTCAGGGTTGAAAACTTCAAGAGAATACTGACGAGTAGTGGACGAGTATGAAAAATTTTCGTCGCGCTCCAATTTCTGTCTTGGAAGACACCCGGCCTGGGCTTTGGTCTGCCAGTCTGGTCAGTCGTGGGGGCATATGATTATACTTATAATATAACACTGGCGACGCACAAACACCTGATGATCGCAAGATGATCGCGAGGAATCTACACGTAGGAAATTATCTGCTCTAATCTGAGTATATGTACTTTCGGATATCATGGTGATGCGAGAGCCGAGGTAACTTACCGATTGGATGGCCTGATTGGACGTGCTGCCCAAGAAAAATTGGAGTGATGCAATTCATTTTCTTTTTTTGTGCGCTCCAAAGATCTTTGACAGTCGGTAGAGTGGCCTCGAGGGTGAATCACAGGTCGGTTGAGTCAGTCGATAGGGAGAGAGACCAATCGACCATAAAATGATGGTTACAGCATGCAGGCATGAAGAATAGTGGAGAGGGCTGAGGCGGAGTTTGAGGAGGCAGTAAAAGGCAGGTCCAACCTGCCTTGTCGAGGAAATTGTAACTCAGTGGACAGTGCGTAAGGACTTTTAAAAGCTCCGTGGAGCCTCTGCCTCGCTCCCCGACGCCGGCACAGCTGGCCGGAATTCCCGGACCATTATTGGCACTTTGCACTAGTAAACGAGAGGAAAGTTAACAGGGACCAAACAGGGACCACCTCCCGACTTGCCGAAAATTCGAACAGCCAACCAAAAACGACAAACGTCCGCTGTCCGGCTTTTTGGGTCCAGGGAGGATCCGTCTTTAATCGCCGCCGAAAGGGTTGCGCCCATTTGCGCCCACAAAGGCACTCGAATTGGAGGTGACAAGTGGATAGAGACTAATCCGGAAAAAGCGAATCATACCCAGAAAAATGAAACGTGCACATCAGATCCGCCTGCCCAGAAATCAGAGTCGCCTTTTGAACTTTGTAACTTTTTTGGACAAACACAGCGCCGGGACGACCGGGCGACCCAGGACCCCCAAAGGGAAGTTTTTCAACGAAATCTTCGTCATTGCTGTGGCGCCATCATGAACTCCGCGAGCTCGCACTTTTTTGTTTTGTTTTAGCGAAACCCATTTTCCCAACAAGCCTTTATCAGGGTTGGTGATTGGGCAACGCTAAATTTGCCGGCGTCACAGAGCGTCACAGAGGGAACCCCAAAAGGTCCTAATAAATCAGAATGAATCCCAATACAACCGCGCGTAGAGGACAGGATCATTTGCACGAGATATACGCGAGTATACGCGACGCCGCACAAACACCAACCGAATAATTGCCAAGGCCCAAATGGGGCAGTTTCCGGAATGGAGATGGCCAATTATTCCACGCGAGTGCACATCCATCAGGAATCCTAAAGGCTGGACCAGTGGGTCTGGACCTGATAGGATAGCCTGGGATTTCAGTCGGATCGCCGGTGGGATTTTCTTGGAAAAGGATGGTCCGTAGATGCATTGCGTGTGGTCAACGAGCTTATACAAATGAGTTGATACAAGTAGTGTGGAGTCTAAATAATGTCGGTAAGTATACAGTATGAACATCGATGAAAATGAGAGCAGATCGACAGCGGACGGACGATGTGCTATTATGATACATGTTTTGAGTTCCTTCCTCCCAAATGGTGTTCAAGAAAATATCGTCATTTATCGCTTGACAGGTCGTGCAGGGCGATTGGACCTCCTCACCGCCGTGGTCTTCTCCATGCCCGATTCTTCCTTCTTTTTGCCTTTCGCCTTTCGGGGATTTGAACTTGCGGGGGTGTCGGGTTTCGATTCAGCGGCCGTTGACGCCTTCGCCTTCCCCTTCGTCTTCCCCTTCCTGGCCTTCTTTTTTGCCGGTGGAGACGAGCTCACACTGCTGAGCGGGCTGCTGCCCTCTATCTCAGCAAAAATGCGCTTCTGTGCACCACCCGGCATTTCGCTCGTCTCCCCAAGAGCAGAGGCAGGGCCAGGCTGCAGATCAGGCATCGGCGCCCGCGCATACAACTTCTCATATGTACTGTCCTGCACATATCCCGGGGTCGAGTCCAGCGGCGTTTGTCCCCCATTCGCAGGTTGGAGTAAGTTGTTGCCTGCCCGGACAGGCTGCACTGAGGATTCCGGCGGTGTGCTCCGCCTTGCCGCCAGATGTAAGCCCGGAAGCCTGGTCATTACCTCTGCAATCGTGTCGAGCTGGGCAGGCGGGGGCGTGCGCAACTTCCGCGGAGGGGGAGGTTGCGGGTAGTCGTCCGCGTACGGATCCTCTGTCACTGCCCGTGCAAGAACGGGGCGCTGAGGTGGGCCTGAGGGGTCGCTGATCCCACTATTGAGCGAGGCGGTGCGCGTGAGCGATTGACCTTCGGCCGAGTACTCCATTGCGTATGTCTGTTTGTGTCCCGCGAGCCAGGGATGCTCCTGGGCCGAGACGAGTGACATCCGGTGAGCAGGATCGAATTCGAGCAGCTGCCGAACAAAGCGCTTGCCTTTGGCTGTATTAGCATGATACACAAGTAGGATGACGGCGGATTTACCGTTTTCAGTAATCCCTTTGGTATTGTCGAGAGGCACCCAGTCGATGAGCTGACTTATCATGAGGCCTTTGAGCTCCAAAGTAGCAACTTTGGGGAACGGGGTTTGCGTAGTGAACCTAGTTACATTGGTTTTTCAGTGAAGAAAGAAGAGGAAATGCATACATAGCAAACACGATCGCTCCGACACTCCAGCTATCGACCAGGTTTGTATAAGGACTGTCAGTACTGAGGCGGGTAACGATCTCAGGGGCCATAAATGTTGGGGTACCGCACATGGTCTAGGAATACATCAGCATGGATGCGAATCGCAGGGGCGTAGTTAATACCTTGAGGCCAGTCCGGTCATTGACGAGCTTGGCCAGACCGAAATCGGCAATTTTAACGATCGGAGGGCTGCTTAGGCTAAGCAGGATATTCTGGGTGGTGTGGGTATATATAATCAAACCGACAGAACCTGAAGGCCCACCTCGGGTTTGAGATCCCGGTGGGTGATATTGTGGGAGTGGATATACACAACAGCTTGACAAATCTGGTATGTTATGTGGCAGGACAACCAGTCACCTAGATTTCCATCAGTATACAGTGTCAGATTAGGTAGCATGTGTACCGAGGCCAAAGCCGTTATGACGCATAATGTAGGTCCCAAGGTCGCCACCGTCCATATATTCAAGCACGATATCTATATTTGAATGTTAAAGAAACGGTATCAATGGACGGGGGAAGAAGAAAGCCTACCAATGCTTTTGTTTTCATTTTCGAAATAATCCAAAAAGGTACATATATTTGAGTGGCGCAACGTCCTCATAATACTGATTTCGCGAATGAGCCCAGAGTCACCGGAGGGAGTCAGGTTAAGACGCATCGTCTGGTGTGTTTTTCAGCGCGGCCGAATCGGAGTACACCGTCAATACACACCTGATGGATGACTTTGACAGCGACCCATCTACTTGTGCCTTTTTGAAGCGCCTTGTAGACCCTGGCATACGTCCCATGGCCGAGTTCGACGGACAGATCGTATTTTTTATAGAGTTCTCTCCTCTCCGACACAAGGTCGCGGTAAATGTACCCTACACAAACGTAGGCATTACTAATGGCAGAATTTGTAACAGCTCGTTGAAACGGACGGTACTCAGGAGTGTGATCTTTTCCCGGTCGTCTTCCGGGTCCAAAAGATATCTCGTTTCCGTCAGACAGGAGGCGGGCGTTGTTTCTACCAATATTTTGCCCCTTGAGCTGAAGAGTTGACGCGTGAGTAGATGATACTCAGAGGAACTAATGCACGTACGTAGGTACCGTTGGATGAGTGGTCTACGATAGTCACGACGGATTTTCCGTCTTCCTCGCCGTTCCAAGTTATCTTTGCGTGTAAGCCACCTAGTCGAACGTGAGCTGCTGAAATAGCACCACACGACAAGGAAGGTTCTTACTGACGCACGTCCAGTTGAGGACAACGTTGCGGGTCGAGTCACGGCCAACCGTGATCTCGGGTTTGGTCTTCAGAAACCGAACGCGTTCTAACCCGGGAGTGCACGGCAGGAGCAGGCCCCAGCATTGAGCATCAAGATCGTCCTCAGGCCTCAGTTGTGGTTGGCTGATTGGTTGCGTATTGTTTTGGTCGTCTGAAATTTGGCTGTCCTGGCCGCTGACGTTCATCGACACATCCATGTTGTGGCCAGAGCGAAGCAGAGTCACCTTTCAAGACAAACCGACCTCAACGTCAATGTTCAAACTCCATTGGGAAATTTACGGCCACGTGGCCGGCTAAATTTTGACTCCGTTTTTAATTGACTGGGGAGCGCGTCGGAAGCGCGTCTTTGGATGTCGAGGTCGAAGCTTCATCTTCAGAAAAAAAGATTGAGGTTTTGTGCGATAGAATCTGTGGGACTTGTCGTGAACGGGTTGCAAAATGATTATGTAAGAAAACCGAATCAAGAAATTCAATATAAAGGGCTGGCGGGACCGTTTGGGAGTATGAAAAAATGGGGAGCTAATGAGAGAACAACGATTAATAATATCTTAACTCTCGTTACGCAACGCGCGTCAGTGCGCATTTTTAGAAAGGGAAGTCGAATCGGGTTACGATGTTAGCATCAGCAAACCCTGATTTTTCCTGAGCGCTATGAAGTACTCTGTAGCCCTCCATAGTTGAGCATCCACTATGGAGTGCTATGGAGTGCTACAGGGCTATGGACCCGCACTATAAGGACCCTCAGGGTTTGCTGATGTAGTTTGAAGAAAATGGCCATGAAAACGACATACATGTTGACATGACGTTCAGAAATCAAAGGGGAGGATTTTTCAAGTTTAAACTGCATGGGACATCAACATGACTCGGATATGAGCTTTGAGGAAGTAGGGACAGCGGCGGAATCGCGAATTATGTTCAGCGGCGTAGCCACCGAGAAGACTTGAATTGTGGCGAACTTGTGCTAGTGGCGAGCTTGCAGTTCGTGGCTCGCACAAGTCGCGAGCTAAGTTAGGGGTATAGTTATGAGGAGCATACTAACTCTAGAGGAACCAGACAAACGAAAAGCAAAACGTTAGACGTCGTACCAAAGAGTTTTGGGTCAGAACCACAGTTTTCACCCCATGCCTGTCAGTGAAGCGACTCGTCAGGAGAGAGAAAGCCTGATTGTGGCGGTGTCATGGCCAGCCGAATCAAGAGCAAACAACCGCTTTCGTCCACTTTAGGTAATTTTTGCAGGGAATATTCGTTCTCCCGCCAGCGGTTTGATTACCCCGACAACGGGATAATGTAAATGAATATGTACCAGAAAAGCCTTAACTAAGACGACATTGTCACTTTGTCGGTGGTCTGCACAGCTGCTATAAACTTAAAGGGCCAACGATCAAGTTCAGAAAGTGAAGAGCCATTCCATAGAGATCGCTGGCATAAATGACACGCAAAGCCTTTTCTATGTATCGTAAAAGATAGTTAATATTCAAACCCTTCCCGCTTCACAACACTCTCATGCACCCCAGCCTTCTCCAGAGCTGCGATGGCAGCCTTCTCGAAATTAGGTGACCCGCAAAGATAAACCTCCCGACCTTGTAGTTCCGCCGCATCGAAAAAGTTCGGCGGCAGCCGACCGGCGTGCCTCCGCAGCACAATACCTCGACCCACTTCGGGAAAGTCCTTCTTGGAGAACACCTCCAACGTAAGATGCACACGAGAGGCACCTGCACCGAGGGCGTCGGCGACGAGGGGAACGAGAATGTCCGGCTCGGCGGTTGCCAGTAGGAAGCGAATGTCCCAATGTGTACTGTTGGTGGAATAGCCGAGGGTCTTGAGCATGCTCAAGAACGGTGTGAGCCCAATGCCTCCTGCGACCCAGAGCATCTTCCTGGAGGGCGGCGCACTCAAAGGTACCATTAACCCGAGCTCGGCGTTGTCAATGGATGACCTCGAGTCCGCGGGGAGGATGAAATCGCCTGTGACTCCGACGATCCCGACCCGCAATTGCAGCGGACGCGAATCCAGCAATGCTTCGGGCTTCACCTCTGCGAGTTTGCGCGCGATTGTTAACAAGGGACCCGTCACAGCACCGCCCGGCTTTTCACGCATCGTCAGAGAAAATGAGCGGGTGCTGGAGGAAGGATGCGAGGAGGAGACAGTCCATGTGCGGATGCTATCGTCGTTGACGGATGTGGGCTTGCCTGGGGCCATGTGGCGGTAGGCTGGTACGCCGACGAGAGACGACATGTCCATGATGATCGCCTGGCCCGGTTTTATTTGGAGCTCGACCGAAGAATCCCAGGTAAATGTGGCGATGGAGGGACTATGAAGATCGATTCTGGACAGCAGCGCCGTAGCTGATTCGCCGAAAAGCGCAGTTGGGACAGCTTCTTCTGCGAGGAGGCGGATCGGAGGACTGTATGGGCTGAAATAACGTGTTTAGTTGGTGTGTCGAAACACAAGGAGTGGTTCTTACCTCTTTTCGGGAGATGTTTCGTTGCGTTGACGAACAGGCAGCGCATCCCGGACAAGTGTGTACCCGGTTACACAGACAGTGGTGAGTGTTTTTTGAAAGGGCATCAGTTTCAGTGCATCTGGGCCGACGAGATTTTCGGCGTCGCCAGTAAGGTAGAGAATGTCGCCTGACACGAAGTCGACAAATGTAAGGGAGGCGAAGGGTGTTGCCTCGATATTCCCTAGCGAGGTCATGAACCGGTTTCCTAAATGCGGTCGAGTCAGTACAGTTATCGAGATCCAGTCGTTACTACACACCGGAGAAATCGGGTATGACAACCGTCCTGCCATCGGAAGGGACTACACGAATGAATCCTGGGCGACCCCCCCGGTGATTCATCCCCAGGTGCGACGGAAACGTTATGGAATCTTGAACATATGCTTGGTACGTCGTCCCCAAGAAGACGGTATCAGACGCAGTGATTAGCGCAATGGCCTCATCAGGCAGCCGATCGCCTGGAGAAAGCTGGGCTTGCTGATACACAATCCTGGGTTCGGTGTTTGGATGGGGGACCAAATCTCGGACGTTTATGTACTTGGGGCAGTTTCTGCTAAACGCGTTAGAATAAAAATCCTCATCAACTAATCTGGCGTACCCAATAGCTTCGTTCACATGCAGGTCAAGCTGCATTCTGCCGTCCGCCTGCTTCAATTGCGAAATGGATCCTGCGAATTTGTTGCGCCTCCGCGTCCCAAACTCGATGCCAATGCCGGCGACCAGCATTGTGTTATGTTGCTCAAATAGCTTGGAGTTTTCAATCAGGGGTTCACCGTCCCATAACTTCGCATCCACCCTCAGACTGCTATATCTCGGGGCATGTACGAACCCGGTCCTTCCGTCTTGGCCTGCAAGTATCGAGCCCCAAGGTCTGCCAGCGGAATCCAACGTAGTAACTGGCAGAAAAGACAAGCACGTCGAGTGGAACTGAGCATGGTCTCCAGGCAGGTCGCCTGATATGTGCATGTAGAGTGTGGAGACGGCATAGTCATCGAATGTGTTTAGCTTGTGGTGAATTGCATTTTCGCCACGATGCCAGCCGTTGAGGGCCATGGTCTTCAAAATACTGGAATGGAAGGAGAGTAGCCGCACAAGCCATTTAACAGAAACCCGCCGGGAAGCCAACTTGTGTCAGACTCGGGCGGCGAAGGAGCTTACTCAGAGCTGACAGAAGGTTGGTAACGGCGAGCACGGGCAGTTTCTGATGTCAGGAAGACCGGGCCGGTTCATACGCAGTGTCCAAATATCAAAGAAAATATATATAAGGATCGTGATAGTACTACAGTGAGTACAGATAGCAATGATAAACGTCGAAATGAGTGTGGCCATTGGTGTATTCTGACGGGGTCCGTTATCAAATACGACGCTGTGGAGGTGAAGGACCCGGTCTGCCGCGCGTGCGAGGTGGACCAGCCTCCAGCAAAGCGTCCGCCACGGCTCTGAGTTGCCTGGGTTGCCTCCGGGCCTGCGAGGATCGTTGCATTGTACCTTTGCCCTTTCCAAGGGCGGGGGAATCATCGACAGCGTCCATAGCATCCGATTTCAAGTCACCGTCCTTTCGGAGACGTGGCTCGAAGGAAAGAGAGGCAAAAGACACCCGGTACGGTGTGTAACCTCGGAACCACGGATGGTTCGATGTCATTCGAAGATCCATGCGATCAGCAGGGTCCACGGGGAGGAGATTCTGGACCAAGTCCCGGGCTTCAGAAAAGAATAGGAGTTAGAGTGGTGCACAAAAACAAGCAAAAGACGTACCTTCGTCGGATTTGTCGTCTAATAGGTTCCAGGAAATCCGATCAATGGCTGGGTGGAAAGACTCTTCTCCCCTACCGGGAAACGGATGCGTGGAGGAAAGCCTAATGAGAAGGCCCGTGAGTACACGAGAAATCAATATCCGAAGAAACTTGACGCACAAGTTAAAGATCAGACACCCAACTCCCCAAACGTCCCACTTCTGCATCGTTGCATTAGAAGCCTCCCCGTCAAGCCATTGTGCATGGGCTTCGGGGGCAGAAAATATATGTTTGCTGGGCGTCTGGAGATATTTGTTAGCGGGACGACGGGTTCAAAAACATCACAAGTTACCACTGGCATGTTGTAAGTGCCCAAAACGTTCGCGAGTCCGAAATCTATCACTTTGATCTTCGGGGGGTCTTCGTCGGTGATGAGAACGTTCTACATAATTTAGCGTCGATGTAAGAAGCGATGTACAGCGATATAACATACGTCCAGTTTCAAATCGCCATGCGAAACTCCTTTCTCATGCACGTATGCAATAGCAGAGCAAAGCTGGAAAGCCAGCTCTCTTGCGTGTACTTCACCTGTGTAATACAATAGTCAGCAGGGAAGGGGTGTTTAGGAAGGATGCACGCACTTAGATGCGTCTGGAACACAAGGTCGTGCAGTCTGATGCCATCCACATACTCGAGGACCATATCTACGAACTGGAGGTCAGGATTCCAACAAAAGCAGAGGGCAATGGTAGACTGACCGATGAGTTCACCGTTTACATGAAAGAACACCTCGTGGAGCTTAACGATGTTGGTGTGCTCCATAATCATCAGGGCCATTGTCTTTCCTATCCGCTTGAGTATCACGGGCGCGGAAAGCTGAGGAATGCATACCTCCTGACCAGCGCACGCTATCGGTGAGTCCTTGCCGTGCTGCCGGAAAAGGAACGTCAGAACGGAGGACGCTAAGCACGGGATGAAGTCACCTTCCAGGACGTCTTGACGGCGAAAAGTTGTCCAGACGTTTTCTCCAGTGCGCGATGAACAGTGCCGTGCAAACCACCGCCGATCCGGTCACTCACAGTGTAGTGATGGAAGAGAGATTCTTCCTTCGAGCGGCCAAAAGGGTGACGGAATGTGAAGCCTGGAGTAACAGATCTAGAGTAAATGGGGTGCCAATTGAGAACTATGCGGACGGTAACGAACGATAGTCCTCCTTGCCCGTGTTCATAGGAGCCTTGGACCCAAAGAAAATCGTGCATCCGTCGAAGAGTCGATGCACGTTGATACCTTCGACCTTGACGCCATCAACCTGCGGAGCGTCAGGAACCACGGGAGATATGAAAGGTACGGAAAACATACGAAAGTTCCGTTGACAGTATTATGGCCTGTGATCGTAACAACCGACATCTTGTCCGTCCTTCCGTTCCACTCTATGGTGGCATGGGATTTACCTGCGACTGCATCGTCAAATAAATCATTAAAAAAGCTCAACTGGCTACTCACTAACAGCCTTGCTGGTAAACTTTACGTAGTTGGCTCCAGACCTCCCAATGGCAATACGCCGATCGGTGAAATTGATGCGGTGGACGACGTCCGAGTCGGGAAGCGGTTCAAGGTATCCCCAAATACCATCGTGATCAAAATTGAACGAAGATGCTTCCGCTTCCATAACTGTCTGTGAGCCTCTTGAAGATGATGTGGGAACGTCTTGCGGGTGCGGCGGGCCTCTTGATGAAATTCGGGTGTTGGTTTCTTTCTTGTGTGCCCACGTTTTTATATCAATAGCGCTTTGACCTCTTCGCGGTGGCAAGGACGCGCTTTGAGGTGTTTCAAAGATGGAATGACAATGCCAGGCAGAGACAATGAACGCTTGACGCGCTTTGATGGTGGTTCACTGGAGGGTCACAGCAAGATTCAAGCATGGTCCATGATGTTGCTTCCGCAAATGCTCAAGCGCTCAAGTTGGTGGCAAATCTCTTGCTCAAATCGACCGAGGTTCATTTTGGGTAACACTCGAGTTGCTACTGGTGGCACTCCAGTAGTGGAATCGTTAAGCGAATGCAAGGCGACTTGAAGCAACAAAGCAAGGAGTTATTTGTTGGTGTGTACTCGGCACGTCTTTGGTCCTTCAAACCAAACATCGATTTCACGCTTCGACCGATCCAAGAACCAATGAAAATTAAGGTTGTTGTACAGGTTTACAAGAACAGTATTACAATTAACCAAGTAACGATACAGCTTAACGATATTCTTCCCTTCGAGTCAATTTTACAACCGCGCCTTCCGAGTCTCTGCGGACGTGTCATTCAAAAACCCAGCAAAATAGTCTGTCCACACGTCAGTAACCGCGACGCCCAACACAAAAGAGAAAAACAACCATTCAAACCCAACCACCCGTCCTCACTAAGCTCCACAACCGCGCCGACGTAGGAGTCCGGCCTCACGACGACGACCGCGCCCTTTTGCATGTCCACGCCAAACTTGCGATGCAGCGGCGCGTTCGTCCCCGCCTCGGGCACGCGGCGGTCGAACAGCGCGTCGCCGTACACCTGCGAGCGATACAGCCGCAACGGGCTCGGCAGGTCGTTGATTTCCCACTCGTACCAATGCGTCCCCACGATCGTGAGGAAGGTGAAGAACCTGCGACAATGGCGACGTTAGTCGGCGTTACTGTGAAAATCCGAACAAGGGATGACGCACGGGTTAACGACATGCACATTCTTAGTCGTGGTGTCGTCCGCATGATTCATGACCTCCGCGGGCCCGTCGACGATGGACGAGCGCACACCGGCGCTGGGCCGATGCCGATTGAAGAACGACGCCGGCGAGTTGACGAACGCGGCGAAACCGTCCAGCGCAGGCTTCGTGTGCCGCAAGTCTCCCGCAAAGACGTGGATCCGGAACGCGCCGTTCATCTTCACCCTGCGTATCGCGTCAGCGGAGCGCACATCGAAAAGGCAGTGGACATGGGATGGGCACTCACTCTTGCTGCAGACGCACATGATTCCCATCCGCAACCCGCGTCAGCTGCCCCGGAGTCAGTCGCTGTCCCGCGACGAGTTTCACTCCCGGCGGGTTGAACGCGCGCCCGTGCGGCCCCTTCAGCACGCTCGCGCCCGGAAGCGCGTTGAGCTCGTTCGCAAAGTAGATCGCCCCGCACCCCGACGTGAAGAACGCGTTCTGCTTGAACATCTGGATGAACTTGTCCGCGTCGACGCCCCAGGGAGTGTTTCGCGTCGGGGCCGCGTCCCGAGAACAGGCGCGAGTACGCGCCGTCGAACTTGAGGAGCTCCTCTGCGACGCCGCGCCGCTCGTGCTCGTACGACGGTAGCAGCACTTCTGGCTTTCCGAGGCCTTTCATCACGAGATTGAGTCTTGGAGCGGTGAATTAGCACAGAAGGATGAACGACAGGGGTAAGAGGTAACGTACTTCCAAGCAAGCGAGTACATATCCAGCATAGAGATGTTCATGCCTTGACCGGCCTGTGGCGAGTGCGTGTGCGTCTGATCGCATACTAATTAGTTTGGAGAAATACAGAACACGAAAGAGCGCACAGCGTCCCCGCCGAGGATTATTCTGTGATCGAGCGTGTACTGGGACGCGATCCGCTGCCCGATTTGGTACACCGAAAACCAATCGACATAACCAAACTCCAAGTCGAAAGGCTCGAAGATTTTCTTGGCGCGCGCGATACAAATGTCTTGCGTCGCCTTATCACGGGCGATGGAAACGACCTTGTCGCCCTCGGTGGTTTGCAGCTGAACGTAGAAGCGCACGAGATTCGCCTCGCGTGGAATAATCATTATACTGCCCTCGGACTTGGAGTGAATGAGACACTTGTACTTGATGTCCGCTATCATACCAATTAGCCCCAGTTTCATACTTGGATGATGAAAACTCACGGAAATTGGTTTTCACCCGCGCGTCAAGAACGCCCCAAATAATATCGGTGGCCTCGCCCTGCATAGTAATCCGGCCTTTCCACTCGCCGTCACCGACTTCACCGCCCGCGATGCATCTGCGCACATGGCTTTTCGCGCCGTCGCAGCCCAGGAGGTACCGGGATCGGATGGTGTGCTTGACCTTGGAGTTGTCATGCTCGATCACGCACTCGACGGGATGCGTGCTACTCAGAGAATCCGACGCGTTGGCGGACAGCGTACGACAGTTATTCAAAGTATACGGACGGAAGATGCCGTTCGGAGGTGTCGGGACCGCGTCGGGTAACACGGTACGACGCTGGAGATACCATCAGCAGACAAAATAACAAATAACGCAAGGCCGCACCGCCTCGATTTCGTCCAGAAACGCATTCTCGATCAATCCCTGGTGCAACAGAAGGTGTAATTGTCCACCACATCGACAAAGTCAGGGCACGATGGCGCGCGGGAGGTGCGAGCGAGCTTCTGTGTCGCGGTCGGGTCCCAAAACGCGACCTCGTACACGCGCACTCCTTGACAATCATCTTCTTCGCGACGCCTCCACCGCCGATGGGCGATTGTCCAACGATGGGCCCGCCAGGGATCGGCGCGGTCGAAATTCCGCCAATGTTCCGCAGAACCTGGAGTTACGTTAGATATGCTCCACGCGGATACGACGGGAGCGCACCTCGATGGTCCGAGGCTGAATTCCATCTGCTCGCCCAGCAGTAGTTGGGTGGGGGCGTTCATCGATATGAAGGATATTGAATCCGTATGTTGTGAGACATAAAGATGCCATTAACCCGCCGGACCACCGCTGAATATGTCAGAAAATGGTCGCTCGATGCGGGTGACATACCCGACAACCACGACATCGTAGACCTTTTGCGGCTGGATATCTGCCATATTGGTTCAAAACAAGCGGTTTTGGGCGTTCAGATTGGTTGTTGATTTACTGACCCTAAGTCTGGATCCGGATCACTGGAAAAACAAGAAGAGTGGGAAGACATGTGCACGAAGTGTAGGGAAATCGTTGTGCTTGTTCACATATACGCTGTGGCGATTATATAGCGCGAGGTAATGGTAAGCGTCCGCGGGCGTCGGACACGCGACTTCGGGCCGGATCTAGAGAGGGGTTGGGAGTGAAAAGAACACAAAACAAAGAGAAAAAGTAGGGGAATAATGTAACCCGACAAGGATGCCGCGCGACCCTTTTACCACCCGGTCCAATTAAAACAGCCCGAAATGGCGGGATTGCGAGGGAATGGGTGGGAAACGGTGCGAAGAAAAAGGAAGATTCCCAATCTTGAGTCTGTCAGTTAGCATTAATATTGACGTTATGAATACGGAAGAGAATAAGCGGCTTGCCTGATAGGAAGAAAATTAAATGGCGTCATGCCGGGTAACATGCGTTCAGTTCAACAGTCGAAATTGGGCTACATTGTCTTGAAGATTTCGGGCTACAATCGAGCGTCGGGTGCTCTAGGAATACCGAAGAGCAGCCCGAACAGGGTTGACGCGTTGACGTTGACCATGGTGGTTGAGAAAGCGAAGGAACGTCACACACCGTGACGTCACGCGTTCGTTACTTAAGCTCTTCGTCTACCAAACGTCTACATCCCCTCATCTCTGCATCTCCTTGGCTTACCGAAGTCAAATAGCCGTTTCTCTAGTCTCCAATTATCCTGTTCTAAGTTTGAGGAACGCGGGAATTTTTTGGGAGGCGTCATCGAGCTGTTTTCCCCTCCGCAGCCTGCAGGACCTCTTTTGATTCAAAATGGCCCCCAAGATCCGTCGCATTAAATGCCAAATCTGCAGTATCAACGAATCAAAATACACATGCTCTGGATGCACGGCTGTCTAGTCCGTATGAATGAATCATCCTCCAGGAACTTTGTCTGAGCAGTCAAACAATCCAGCTGTTCCGTCCCTTGCTACAAAAAGCACAAAGGTAGTACATATATCGGTCCACAGATCTGTTCTTAAAGCGATTCAGAGGTGCCATGTACTCCTGAGAAGCGCGAGGAATTGAACGATGTCGAAGGTAAGAAATACATCGTAATTTCTACATCCGACTCTCAACCCTTCAAAGACACACAAACCGTCCACCCTGACCCATCATCGGCGAACCACCCTCTCCGACGACGACGCCCCTCCACTCCGGCCTCTGACGTCCTTACGGTGGCCCTACGTCCCCGAGGAATCCGCCTATCCCGACCCCCTCAAGCGGGACGACCCCAAGCCGCTCCAGACGCCCCAATACGAGGCCATAGGTCCGTCACCCCCTTCTAATACTTAGTACTACTACTGACATCTTCCCCAGCCACCTCCCCCGCAATCCGCACCGCGCTCGCCGCCCACCCGAATCTCCCCGCGCTCCTCACGGCGATCGACAAGCTGCGCGGACCGGACCGGGAGACGCGCTGCAGCGCGCGTTGGGCGTCACCGCGCCCGCGATCGCCTCCTCCTCGACGAATAGCGGTGGTGGCGGGGTGGCGCAGTGAGCGAGGACGTCCTTGCGCTGCGCGCCTGGCGAGGCGGTGGAGGCTGCCGTGCGCGGCGGCAAGGCGGATGCGCTGGGCTTGGATTGGGGGGAGTGAGATGGAGCCGGGGGCGGGTTTACGGTCCCCACAAGTATTGCCTGCGTTTGGAGCCGTCGAGGCGAGCGGACGTCGGCGGGCTCCGAAACCCAAAGGACGCGACGAGGAGCAAGGAAGGGGGGCCAGCGAGTTTATCGCGTTTTGTACGGGGCGGGGGTGTGGGCAGCACCACAAAAGATGCAAGATTAATAATGGTTTCGGAATTTTAACAGGCATCTACATAGCAGTCGCGCTGTACATTCAGACCAGGAATACATATGTACAACTCAACAAGGAGAATTTCAATACTGTATGGACGAGGCCCACCAATGCATTGGCGGCGCATCATCAGGCAATCCCAGCCAAGGCGAAAACCGCGGAAGTGCTACAGAAATGTGGGTGATGGAGACCTTGAGACCGTTATCCACAACGATTGAAGGTCCGGTAGGATATCAACCTGCCTCTCCCGCTCGAACTGGGCGACGACGCGCTTGAGTGTAGGGATCCTGGAGATTATGAAGTGCAAGAGTGCCTCGTCGGATATGTTATGACAGTTGGTTATGGCCAATTCCTGCAGCGCGGGGCAGAAGCTTGGATGGTCTGGGGACACACTCAGTGCTCTTAAGACGTCGTCGTCCAGGGGGGTTACGGTTACAACTACGCCGGCGGGTTGCCACATATCAGCCAGATGCAGGCGCTTGACGGTGGGCGGCAGGCCGCGAAGAAAGTCAATCAGAGATGACTTGGAAAACAGTTCGCTGTCAATGCTGATAGCTTCTAAGTGGGTCGAAGAGGCAAGGGAGGACAAAAGGGAGTCCGCGGTAGAATTAGAAGTATATAGCCCGCTCAGCGTGAAATCCCGCAAATCCGGTAGTGAAAGACGGCTTAACAGACGACTTGAAATCTCAAGGGCAGGACCGTGACACTGCAGGTTGAAGGTTTGGAGAATTGGACACTCGGCGCTATTCGTCAAATCTCCTTCTTGAAACGCGACCGATAGCTTGCAAATCTGAAGTCTAGGGCACCTCCCGAGGATGTCCAGGACGATTTGGCTCGTCAGGCGCTGCCCGAAGCCCTCTATCGATGTCGAAACCATGAGATCTAAAGCCGTCAACTGACTCCACCGAAGCGGCAAGTCCGAAGACGTGATGTTGTATCCCGAGAAGGAGAATTTTAAAAGTCTCGGGGCACGGACGATGCCAGACAGGCTCCGTTGAGAACTGTGGTGGCGATCGGAAAGTTGGAATATATCCAAATGCTTCAGTAAAGGCACCTCACTCTCAGTCAGGCGCGAAAATGTTTCGAGCGCCAACGGTGGAGTTACCAAGCGAATATTTTGCCATTGGTTTGCGAAAGGGATGAGGGCATTTAAGAAGAGATCTGTATTTGAGGAGGGGGAAGGTGACGGTGTGATGGCGTGGTGATTGCTTTCGAAAGAAATCGAGAGAGGGCACGTCCCCGACCGTCGCAACCAAACATTGGTGACCTCCAGCCGCTGCGCGACCTTGGCTTCGTATAAGCCTGGGGAGGAGCTGTATGGGCAGGTAGGCTCGACAATATGAAGGCTGGACCAAAGCCGCGGTGTTGAGAGTGATATGGTTCTCCACGAACTACATATCCGTCCCAGGATAACAGGCGCCTCGTCGGCACTCATAACACAATTTCGATGCATGGGAATACAAGCCACAAAGATTTCCTCGATGACATCGAGCGGGAGTCGTCGGATGGGGGAAGTGAGAGCTTGGTGGGCGTCCACATAAACACTGAGGGTGTCGCGTTCCTCGGTGAGTTTATCGATGGCCTTTTGCATACTCGCGATTTCATCGTCAAGGTGCTTTAACTGCAGAGAGGGCTCAATTAAGAGTGCCTTTATTTGAGCTAATTCCTCGTCCTTAGGACAATAATTGGTGCCTAGTTGTGCGGCAAACGGGGAAGACATGATTGTGGAAAGAAAGAGAGCTGTGGCAGTGCCCAATGCTATTGGGCGCCTGCACCGGCGCCTAATTAGTAGTTTGAGCAATCGTTTTTTTCCCTGGGTCCCGCCTCAAATCAACCAACGGCATCTTTATGGTCCTCATCTGCTCGAACCGTCACAGTAAATGCCAGATCTGCAGCGTCAACGAATCTAAGTGCATACGCTTATTTTCATTCGATCTCTTTGCGATACAAAAGACTTGATGCGGCGATGCAGTAGTATTTAGTCGCGCAGTATTCAGTACCATACAAGCATGAGTTCAATCAACAACATCTCACAGCGGCACAAGCGGAGGCCAGGTATTTGGCTCGGGAGGCGCGTCAGGCAATCCCTGCCAAGGCGAAAACCGCGGAAGTGCCACAGAAATATGGGTGATGGAGACCTTCAGACCGTCATCCACGAACGATTGAAGGCCCGGTAGGATATCAATCTGCCTCTCCCGGGTGAACTTGACGTCGACGCGCTTGAGTTTAGGTATCCTGGAGATTATGAAATGAAGCAGCGCCTCGTCGGACACATTACGGCAGTTGGATATTTCCAGTTCCTGCAGCGCGGGGCAGAAGCTTGGGTGATCTGGGAACACACTCAGTGCTCTAAGATGTCGTCGTCCAGGGTGACAGCAACTAAGCCGGCAGGTTGCCACATATTACCCAGATACAGACGCTTGACGGTGGGTGGCAGGCCGCGAAGAAAGTCCATCAGAGAGGACTTAGAAAACGGATCGCTGTCGATGCTGATGCTTTCTAAGCGGGTAGAGAGGACCAGGGAGGACACAAGGGAGTCTACGATTAAGGCACTGTGAGGCACCGTTGACCCATAGGGCTCCATTGGCCCGTGAGGCTCCGCTGGCCCTGCAGTGTGAAATCCCGCAAATCAGGTAGCGAAAGGCGGCTTACAGACACCCAGAAGTATGAAGAGGGTACTGACACATAATAGGTCAAAGGTGTGGAGAAATGGGCACTTGACGATGGAATCCACATGGGTGCCTCCGGGGGATCATTAACGAGCAGCTTGCAACTCCGGAGTTTAGGGCACTTGGAGAGGATGTCCAAGAGGATTTGACAAGGCAGTGCATGGCCCATGCCCCACGGTGGACCATGAGGGATAGAGCCGTCAACTGACTCCACCGAAGCGGCAACTCCGGAGAATTGCTGATACTTCCCGAGATAGGAAATCTTGCTAGACTCGGGCCATGAAGGACCCTAGCCTGGACAGGCTCCGTTGAGTGCCGCTGATGTTATTGTATGGGTGCTCCGGACGCTCAATTATTTTCAAAGACTTCAACAGAGGTACATCATCCTCGGTCAGACGCGATAACGTCTCGAGCGCCAACGGTGGGATTACCAGGCGGATCTTCTGCCATCGGGATGCGAATGGGACGAGCATATTCATGAAGAGGGTTATAGGCGGGGATGCTGGAGGTGTGAGCGGGGGAGTCATGCCCTGGTCGAAGTGGCTTTCCAGAGAGATTGACAAAGGGCAGGTCCCGGATCGTCGCAGCCAGGTATTGGCAACCTCCAACCGCTGCGCGATCTTGGCTTCGTATAAGCCAGGGAAGGAGCTGTATGGACGTGTAGGCTCGACAATATGAAGTGTGGACCAAAGCCGCGGTGTCGAGAGTGATATGGTTCTCCACGAACTACATATCCGTCCCAGGATAACAGGTGCCTCGTCGGCACTCATAACACAGGTTCGGTGAGTGGGAAGGCAGGCCATGAAGATCTCCTCGATAATATCGAGTGGAAGTCGTCGGATGGGAGAAATAAGAGCTTTGTGGGCCTCCACATATGCGTTAAGGCTTTCGCGTTCCTCAGTCAATTTTTCGATGGCCTTCTGCATACTTGCAACTTCATCGTCAAGGTGTTTTAACCGCAAACAGGGCTCAATTAAGAGTGCCTTTATTTGAGCTAATTCCTCGTCCTTAGGACAATAATTGGTGCCTAGTCGCGCGGCAAACGGGGAAGACATGATGATTGTGGAAGAAAGAGAGCTGTGGCAGTGCCAATGCATTTACGCGCCTGCACCGGCGCCTAATTAGTTTGAGCAATTGTTTTTTCCCCTGGGTCCAGCCTCAAACCAACCAACAGCATCTTTATAATTATGGCCCTCATCTGCTCGAACCGTCGCAGTAAATGCCAGATCTGCAGCGTCAACGAATCTAAATGCATATGCTCATTTTCATTCGATCTCTTGCGATACCAAGACTTGGTGCAGCAATGCAGTAGTATTTAGTCGCGCAGTATTCAGTACCATACAAGCATGAGTTCAATCAACAACATCTCACAGCGGCACAAACGGAGGTCAGGTATTTGGCTCGGGAGGCGCGTCAGGCAATCCCTGCCAAGGCGAACACCGCGGAAGTGCCACAGAAATATGGGTGATGGAGACCTTCAGACCGTCATCCACGAACGATTGAAGGCCCGGTAGGATATCAATCTGCCTCTCCCGGTCGAACTTGACGTTGACGCGCTTGAGTTTAGGTATCCTGGAGATTATGAAATGAAGCAGCGCCTCGTCGGACACATTACGGCAGTTGGATATTTCCAGTTCCTGCAGCGCGGGGCAGAAGCTTGGGTGATCTGGGGACACACTCAGTGCTCTTAAGACGTCGTCATCGAAGGTGGTTATAACTACGCCGGTAGGTTGCCACGTATCAGCCAGACGCAGGTGCTTGACGGTGGGCGGCAGGCCGCGAAGAAAGTCCATCAGAGATGACTTGGAAAACAGTTCGCTACCAACGCTGATAGCTTCTAAGTGTGTTGAAGCGGCAAGGAAGGACACAAGGGAGTCCGCGGTCGAGTCCGCAGGTGCTCCTATCCCGCTCAGTGCTAAATCCCGCAAATCCGGTAGTGAAAGGCGGCTTAACAGACGACCTAAATTATGAAACCTGGGACCGTCACAGCGCAGGTTAAAGGTCTGGAGATATGGGCACTCGGCGATGTTATTCGTCAAATCTCCTGCTTGACCCTCGACTAGTAGCTTGCAAGTCTGAAGTCTAGGACACCTCCCGAGGATGTCCAGGACGATTTGGCTCGTCAGGCGCTGCCCCAAGCTCTCTGTCGATGTCGAAACTATGAGATTTAAAGCCTCAACTGACTCCACCGAAGCGGCAAGTCCGAAGACGCGATGTTGTATCCCAAGAAGGAGAATTTTAAAAGTCTCGGGGCACGGAGGATGCCAGACAGGCTCCGTTGAAAACTGTGGTGGGGTCGGAAGGTTGAAGTATATCCAAATGCTTCAGGAGAGGCACGTCACTCTCAGTCAAGCGTGAAAATGTTTCGAGCGCCAACGGTGGAGTTACCAAGCGAATAGTTTGCCATTGGTTTGCGAAAGGGATGAGGGCATTTAAGAAGAGATCTGGATTTGAAGCGGTAGGTGATGGTGTTGTAATGGTGTGGCCATTACTTTCGAAAGAAATCGAGAGAGGGCACGTCCCAGAACGTCGCAACCAAACATTGGTGACCTCCAGCCGCTGCGCGACCTTGGCTTCAAATAAGCCAGGAGTAGACGGGGAGTATCCTAAGTTGTATGGACGGGTAGGCTCGACAATATGGAGTCTGGACCAAAGCCGCGGTGTTGAAAGCGATATGGTTCGCCACGAACTACATATCCGTCCCAGGATAACAGGTGCCTCGTCGGCACTCATAACACAATTTCCGGTGCGTAGGAATGCAAGCCACGAAGATCTCCCGATAATATCGAGTGGAGTCGTCGGATGGGAGAAATAAGAGCTTTGTGGGCCTCCACATATGCGTTAAGGCTTTCGCGTTCCCAGTCAATTTGTCGAGGCCGTCTGCATGGTGGATTTCATCGTCAAGGTTTTTAACTGCAGAGAGGGCTCAATTAAGAGTGCCTTTATTTGAGCTAATTCCTCGTCCTTAGGACAATAATTGGTGCCTAGTTGTGTGGCAAATGGGAAGACATGAGAAAGAGAGGAGCTGTGGCAGTGCACGGCCCTCTTCCTCTTGTTCTCAGCTTCCGTTGCTACAAAACTAATCAACTGTCTCCTGGATCCCGGCCTCGGGTGTTTCCCAGCGTCACGTTCTCCCATTTTTGAGAAAGTCCTCGGCTCCTAAAATGACCGAACCGTCGCCGTAAATGCCAAGTCTGTAGTGTCAACGAATCAAAATGCACATGCTCTGAATGCGCGACTGTCCGCATGAATGAATTCTCCTACAGGAGCCCCTCTAACCATCCCAGCTGTTCCGTCTCGTTCTACAAAAATACACAAAGGTATGCGTTCACTCGACGAAGGGCCTATTAAAACCAATCAGAGGTTCCTTATACTCCTGCGAAGAAACAAAGTGGAAGTTTTAAAAACTCATAATTTTTCCGACTCTAACTCTCACAAAACCCGCGCAAACCCGCGCATCTTGGCTATTGGGCCTGGAAACACCGCTCTAAACGGTGGCCTCTCTGTTTCGGCCTTTAGCCTCCTTGAAAAGGGCCCGCCTATCCTGACCTACTCAAGCAACACGATCCAAAATGCTCCACACCAATACGAGGCATAGGTTTGCCTCGCCTTCCATCTATCTTCAAGTTACTTCCTGTTTGACTCCATGACCTCCCCTGCGATCCGCAGGTGCACCCTCACATCGATCGACAAACCCCGCGCCGGATGGCGAGTGGCCTGCGGCGTGCGTTGACCACCGCCCGGAGATCGTCCCTCGCGAATGGTTGCGGCGACTGAGCAATGACGTCCTTGCCCTACGTGGAGGAGGTGGAGGAGTGCGGGACGGCAAGGCAGATGCCTTAGGTTTGAATGAGCCGAGCGGTATCGAATCGAATCCTCTCCATTCCGTATGTACTTGCATTCACTGTTCCTCAGAACACCAACTTCATGCACAAATGGCAGATACAATTTTTTTAAAAAAATTTCAAATATTGGCCGGAGGGATATCTCCATGTGATTTTGGCCGACCATGATCGCTTCATCGGGTGATGCGTCATTGGATATAACGTTTTTTGTGCAACGGTTCCGTCCCGCCCGCGCAGCGGTTCCGTCCCGTTGTGTCGTTGGCATTGTGCCCCAACACCGACTTCCGAATGTGTGCGGCGCCATATATATAGGCCGAACCTTCGCTTTTCCACAACGACCCCTGTCTTGTTCATAATGTCAACGCAAAACGACGATGGGATCCAGCCTCCGAGTGCTGCTGCTCCGCCATCGGTTATAGAAGAAGCCTATAGTATATTCACGTCGCGCGAAAAATGGTTCATAGTGACTCTGGTCGCATTTGGAGCGCTGTTCAGGTGCGTGTGCTCTACCTGGAATTTTCCATTTTTCTCCTTCTCGTGTATATTGCATATGTAGTCCATTATCCGCCAACATATATTTTCCCGCGATCCCCACACTCGCAGCAGCATCTGACAAGTCCATCGAGCTAATCAACTTGACGGTGTGCTTTTAATTTAATCCCCAGTCCTACAACCGAATAACGGTCTATTAGGTCACATTAAACATGGTGTTCCAGGGCATTTCACCAATGTTCTGGGGCACGATCTCCGACACGTACGGCCGAAGACACTCATTTATCCTGTGTCTCCTGCTCCTCTCGCTCTCCTGCGTCGGCCTTGCGTTAACACCCACAAGCGACTACTGGCTTTTGTTATTCCTGCGATGCTTTCAGGCAGCTGGGTCGCCCAGCACTGTTGCGATTTCGGTTGGAGTGGTTAGCGACATATCCACGCGCGCTGACCGGGGTGGATATTTAGGAGTCGCCACCATAGGGCCCATGGTGCGGCATACCTTTTACCTCTCTGTAGAGATCCATTAACGATATTGCCAGATTGGCCCCGCAATAGGCCCCGTCCTCGGTGGTATTCTCGCCGATAAACTGGGGTGGAGGTAAGCCGCATTTTTCCCACTTCTCTCCCCGCGATTAAAGCATATGCAGGTGGATATTTTGGATCCTTTGCATTACTTCGACTGTTTGCTTGATTATACTGGTCTTGTGTGTCCCTTCCAAGGTGTTAACCACTGATCTAAACCGAAAGCACCCAGGTTCCTTCCCGAGACGCTCCGCGTTATCGTCGGAAACGGCAGTATTCCATTGCCCCGTGTCTATCACCCCGTCATCCCGATTGTCGGACGCTACGCTGAACTATCACACGCGACCATGGCCACGGCTGCTTCCTCTCCGAAGAAATTTCAGAACCCCTGTCACTTCTCCTGCATGTGGACATAGCCTTCTGCTCTTCATCAATGGCATCGTGTACTCGGTTTTCTACGGCGTCACGGCGAGCATCTCAACGGTCTTCCACGACGCGTATCCACAATTGAATGAGACAGAGCTCGGGCTGTGTTTCCTCAGTGCGTGGGCCTTTCGACATCTGATCTTACAAGCTGACGCGATCTTCCTACAGCTGTGGGCGGCGGGATGGCCTTCGGGTCTTTGTTCTGCGGCACGATGCTCGATTGGGATTACCAAAAGATCCGGCAGAGATTGCTAGTGCAAGCCGCACAGGAAGAGCAGGTCGACGAGAAGACGGATACGGTTGACGACAGTTTTCCTATCGAACGGGTACGCTTCCTCCTACCAACACTCAATGCAAACTCAATTCGTGTGCAAGGCTCGTTTGCGTCTCATACCGGCCTTCCTTGCGCTGTTCGTCGCGTCGTGCATAGGGTACGGCTGGTGCATCGACAAGAGGACGAATATCTCTGGTCCCCCAATCTTGCTCATTGGAGGTATGTATGTCTGAGTCGCCCGAGCTTGATACCTACACGCTCATTTCTTTTCAGTCGGCCTCGTCGTGATCACCGTCATGAACTCCGTCCAGACGCTCATGCTCGACCTTATGCCGACGCAAGGCTCCGCCATCACCGCCTGTGTGCGTCTTCCCCTCTCATTCGGGCTGGTCCTGATTCACACTAACCACAATGATGATGCAGAACAACCTCGTCCGGTGCGGCCTTGGCGCGGGCCTCGTCTCGGGGATCCAGCCGCTGCTCGATGCACTCGGGACGGGGTACACGTACCTGTTGCTTGGCGGCCTCAGCGCGCTGATGGCCCCCTGGTGTATCTCGTGGTATATATCGGGCCGCGGTGTCGCGCGCGGCGGATTCGGATTGCAGAGATACAGAAGGGCGCGCGCGCGCGAAGGAGGGGCGGCTGGCGTAGCCTTGACGGATATGCGGCGACTGCTCAACAAGGACCCGTTGTCCGACGGAATCTAGAGCATCCCATTATTCGCCTGACATGTACCCGGTAGTTTATGATGTACCATTAAGCACGTCCTGCAGAATGACTTTAATTCTGGACTTCCGCGACCGCTGGATCCGGATCGTAATGCCATAGATTCGTTTCGATCCCGCTGGAAAACTTTCCACTGCTTAGAAACAGCAGGGATTGCGGCCGTTTTCTTTCTTTTTTTGTAGACTCGATTCACTCGAACAACCAGAGGCGCAGACATCCTAGATCAATTCCTGCAACCTTTCTGACGCGCCGGAACCGGTTTTAGCAAGACCTGACTCGTCACTCAGCGGACTGACACGAACTTGACATTGGATTCCTCACACTGCTTGACTTGTTCTCAACCTTGCAGGCACGATGGCCGCACTTTCTGGATTTCCTCCAGAATGATACTTCACACTGTATCTTTTCTGACTCGTCTGTCGATTTTGGACAAACACAGGCATCTACCAGAACACAGAGGAGTCGGACTCGGCTCACACATTTCAGAGCCGCAACTCATACCCGATCTCCCATCCATTAATGCCCTCTCTCAGACATGCACGGTCTTCCACTCTACCCTGAACCAGTGTCTTTATGACGTCTGCGCCCGTGTCGACTCTCTCGGCAGGCTTGCCCTTTTCTTTGCGCTGAAACACGACATGGAAACCGTATTCGACAGATTTGTCTCGGCTGGAGTCAGTTTTGACTCTAAATTTTATTTCAGAGGCAACTGTCGCGGTCTTCTCCAGGTCGCGGCGGCCATGGGGCTTCAGGGGATGGTTGTCAAACTGTTGAGAATGCATGGGAAGATTTGCCAGTGCGGGCTTACACACGAGTTAGTGCGAGAGCGCACATCTACGGTGTGACTGCTTTGGACTATGCAGCGCAGGGCCAACACGTGGAAATTGTCAGACTCCTTGCTCCCATCCCCCCGCCTGTCCTTTCTATTCCACATCGCGGCGGCCAGCACTCGTCCACCAACGGATTCAAAACACGCCGACTGTACCTCAGCCTTGCCCTCCTCGGATCGTCAAAAGTTGGGAATATCGAGATTTCTGAATACCTCATATCGGAGGGAGCAGACGTTAATTTCTTCGACGGTTCTCTCGGTCCTGCGCTTTACTTTGCTGCCGGCAAGAACTTTGCTCTAGTACAGCTGCTTCTTGCTGCTGGCGCCCAACCGAATCTCTACCAACCAAATCTCTACGAGGGAGAGAAAATCCCTTTATGCAATGCTCTCCATGCTCGGGACCCCGACATTAATATTGTACGGGCCTTGGCTGACGGAGGGGCAGATATCCATTGCCTCGATCGCTTCGAACGCAACATGCTTTCTATTTCCAAGACCATCGAACTGCTCCGCTTCTTTCTTGAACGCGGAGTAGATCCAAACCATGAAGATCTCTTTGGAGAAACCCCTCTTCACCATGTTTGCAAAAAGCCAGATGCCGAGTTTGCGAAGGCTTCGGTTGAGCTCCTTCTTCAGTTTGGAGCGGTCGCAAAACTTAGTAACGGAGGGCGCACACCTGTTGATATTGCGATGGGCAAAGGTCACTCGGAGATTGTGAAAATCCTTGAGCCCCTGGTTCTGGACCCTGATCTCAAGCTGAAGATTGCAAGGTGGAGTAAGCTCGAGGGGTGGGCGTAGACTGACGCATCAACTTAAAGGTGGATTGATTCTTGTTTTTGTTTTTGGTTGTCAACTTGTTATTCGGTGTACATGCTGTTGTTATTGGTCTGTCTTTTTCTGTGTATGAAAAGTCGGCTCAATCTTAACGTTCGAAAGGAAAGACATGAGTTCGATGGGACGGCCCTAGTAATGCTAAGCGCGGTGCGACTTAGTCTACTGGGTTTTGTGTTCGTTTTCTGGATTGCGTTTCGCAATCCCGGTTCCGAAGTCCGTGTTTGGAGTGCAAACATTTTATTGTTCAGGTCTATTTTCTGTGCAACAGTGCAGCTATTTTAGACCACTGACGACTATCACTCGATGGCTTGATCTAATACCACCACTACTTCAAGCTACAATCGGGCCTGCAGCATGGATCCAATATCTGCAACCGCAACCTTTATCACGCTGGGCACGTTCTTGAAGGATCTCATTGAGGTTGGTCAGAGCATTCAGAACTCGATAGAAAAGGTACGGAATATGTTCTTCCGAACGAAAACGTCCGCTGAAATGAATGCAGGTCGGCGAGAATCGACGACGGATCCGCGAGCTCACAAAAGAGGTTCTTCATACTCTCGCCAACCTTGCCAACCTTACCCGGGGAAAAGAGGGTACATTCCAGGGGCCAGAACTATTAAGCGCCCTCGAGACTTTGAAGGCGTGAGTGCTCTCTCGGTAGCTTCTGTGGTCACTTGATTTCATGCTGCGTTGAACCAGAGAGATGCTGTACGTTCTTTCTCTATGCTACAAAATCTCGCCTGTGCAGCGCCCTGGTTTCCGAGGGGTTGGCTCTCAAGTCAAGGTCTGGATGAAGCGTGACGATCTTGAGAAGAAAATCGAACGCTTGAAAGAACATGTGAACAAATGCTACTTTCAATTTACCGTGAGTACACGAGTTTGTCATTCCGATAAGTACTTTGTATCTTCATAAAAGGCTAGACATTCGCTGCTGCTCGGATCGAACACACAACTCTGCGTGTCGAACAAACCTTAATTGTTAACAACGTGGAAAACAAGTGAAACTGCGCCGACTCGAAGGCATGATGGCCCGAGTCCTCTTTGAGACCCAATTTGCGAAACTGTGATGAACCAAACGATTCAAATAATATCTTCTGCGGCCGGTGAGTAACTCGTTTTTTCCCCGACAAACTTACGATTGGGCAGATGGTTCGCGAAAATGTTTCCCGAGCACAAACACCAGGTCGCCAAAATCCTTCAGGAGATATGATGGGAGACGTACGTCCCCTCATCTTTAATATACCGAACGCAAATGACTTTTTTAGGGTATAAATGATGCTCCATCCTTCAAGAAGGCTGACTGTGGATTGCTGTGGAAGGAGCGTAACGCTGCGCGCTCGGCTGCCGGTGCGCATTCTACTTACTACCTCTCCCAAACCTTATTTTTTGGGAAGGGCTGAACTCCATCATTACGTCTATCATGAGATTTTTCATCGCATGAAGGTATCTCCAACTTTGTCTCCGACAGTTCGAGGCGTACATAATCTACCACATTGCGCTCTGCATTCATATGGAATATCTGGCCCTTTCGATGCTCAATCTCAACGAGACTATCCGGGTAGATCTGATAGGGGCTTGTCGACGGAGTACGGGGGGTGAGAGGGGTTCGGGCTTGAGCAGGACGACGGTGACAAGACCGCGGGTGGAGGTGAACGGGGTCGGGGTGAGGGGTGAGGGTTTTTCGGGCTTCGCAGACGCCAGGCTTAACTTGTCCTCCATTCAATAGTTTGAGCAACCAACGCGTCATAATCGTCAGTCACATGTCAGGAACAAAGGTCAGGGGAGTTCTATTACTACTTAATTGCGCACACCTTTGACTAAAATCCCCAGCGTTTCGATGTCCACGCCGCCCCCCAAACCTTTACATCTACCTCGGGCGACACCCCACCTGTTCGCCTCAAACCACCACCACCTGCCGAGAAAAATGGCCCACCCGCGCGAAGGGAGTGACACATCCATGCCCGTTCGTTCTGCCGAATACGGTAAGTAGCTTGTTCTGTTGCAAACTTCGTATTCCTTTCGTCACTTCTCACATTCGTTTTCATTGATTATTGGGTCTTTATTTGTAGACGCCGAGGTACAGGCGCACGCTGCAGAGCGTGAGGCTCACGCCGCCACGAAGGCCGAACTTCACAAGCTTCGGATGGAGCTGGTCGAAGAACGCCGGCAGCGCGACATGCGCCAGCTAGAACGCGACGCGGCGCTGAGCAAGTTAGATTTAATGAAGACCGAATGTTTAATGGCCATTGAAGATCGTGCCCGTCTACGCGAAGAAAACAATAAATTGCATACACTACTTCAGGCGGTCCAGGCGGATCATCGTAACATTGAAAGTCAGTCTTCTACCTTTTGTTTTGATACGTGCACTGATTTTTTTCTTCACAAGGTGCAAGTTGAAAGAGAAATTGCTCCATAGATTGCCATGTATTCTCAAACCGATCCTCTTCTTGTCTCAATATAAACTATATGCTTGACCATGCGCGACAGGATGTTCCTGCGCACTTCAGCCATGCTCGAATAGGCGCGAAAAATGCCCGTGGTGGGACCATAGACGGGTCGCCCAGGTGTCTGAATCGATCGAGTCCCCGTCGCTGGACAAGCTGGCGGGCTGCTGTAGCGAGGTAAGTCGATGTCGACGCCGGCGCTTCAGCCGCGGCTGCACAGTCGGAGGACGTTCACGGCTTCACATCGCCAGTCCGATTTCCTATTTGGGATGAAGTCGAATGAGGAAGACGACGAGAATGCAGGAGCCCGGGATAGCGCGTCGGATGCTTTGGAAGTGGCCTCGGGAGCCGGATGCGCAATCGTCCCCAAGTCCGCGTCCACGGACAAAGTCGCCGCGTTTTTGGTCACCACAGGTCTCACTGCCGCCATTTCCACGAATAACAAGGCCGTCAGAGACATCTGCAGTACGCAAGACCGAGCATGAACATGCGCAGCACGCCGTTGGACATTCTGTGCTGAACGACGACCAGAATTCCACTCGCCATGGCATCTAATTTAATTTCGGATTCATTTCGCAAAATTGAATGTAAAATCAACGACAAGGAATTGTTCTATCATATGAATCTATACGTACTAGTTGGGGAGATGGATATCAGATGGAACAAGCGACTTGGCTCCCAACGAAGGCGGTCTCGGGCTGGAGAATCTACTTGGCTTGACGCCACTGTAGGACCTCTGATTCTAGTGCATGTCTGTGTATACAGTTCTTGAATCCCAAGTCCAAGTCGGAGGCGACGTGGAGGTTCCAAGAAATAGTTTTATAATTTTGACAAACCAAAATGGGTCTTGGCGATTGAAGTCTCTTGTAAATTCTGCAGAAACCATTGCCCCTTGATATTCTTGAAGAAGAGAGAGAGTAAGAGTCGACAAATGGAATATCCATCCATTATTTAGAGGAACTTGGCAGTAGAAAGAAAGAAAGAAAAGCTTCGCGCCGGAGGCCTTTGGCAAGTCTTGACATTTTCTTTGTGCCCGACGTCCCTCGCTTTCGGCTCCCAAGGCAGTCAAGGAATACAAGGTGATACTGCCGAGGTGGCGAAGCGCGCTGAGTTGTAAGAGCGGCGTGATCCCGAGATGCATCAGTCGGTCTGGGTATTCTTGGGTCCAGAGTCCAAGTCGGAGGCGATGTGGAGATTCCAAGGAATAGTTTTATTTGGAAAAACCAAGGTCCAGCTTAACATTTTCTCTGTGCCGGACGTCCGGGCTGCGCTTTCAGGACAAAGACAGTCAAGGAATACAAGGTGATACTGCCGAGGTGGCCGGGCACGCTGACTTAGGAGCGGCGTGATCCCGACGGATGTATCAGCGCCAAGCGTCGGTCTGTGGTACAGTTCTTGGATGCTAAGTCCAAGTCGGAGGCGGCGTGGAGGTTCCAAGCAATAGTTTTATTTTTGAAAAACCAAGGCCCGGGGTCTTGGCGATTGAAGTCTCCTGTAAATTCTGCAGAAAACCTTGCCCATTGACATTCTTGAGAGTACGAGTCGACAAATGGAATATTCCCATCCATTATTCAAGGAACTTGGTAGTAGAAAGAAAGAAAGAGGGAAGAGCCTTGGCGCCCGAGAGAACGGGGAGACCCCCATGCTTTATTATTCGATCAGGTCACAAGAATTCTGTGACTTCTCGAATGCCGATTCGGCCAGGTCACAAAGTTCGTTGACCTCGTTAGGGTCCAGAAAATATAGGGGGATTTCCATATTCGTTACTCTCTCTTTGCCAGTGCACTCGCCCATTCCCTGTATTTTTCGCGCCGCCAGCATACACCCAACCACATTCTGAATATTTACCTCGCCGCCATGGAAGCTATCCGGGGCGTCATTGATCCGGTTTTGCTGCAAGAAGCAGGAAGCGGCGCTCTGGCTCCGACAACTAATGGGGTTACTACCTCTTCCAGCACCTCGCCGACGCCAGCTCCTTCGCCTCCGCGTTCTAGACGGTTCACCAAGACTGAAATTGCAGCATGGCCTGCATCCAACTATGCACCTATTCGGGACGCGAACGAGTCGCGTCAAGAATACGAAACACGCCTGTATGTGGTCAAAATCCTCGCCTCTGGCCGTATTTCACTAAATATCCCACAGAACACATGTAACGCGCAAGGACCCTTTGTGCGAGGTGTGCAACAAGCTTAAGATCACTGTCCCCAAGACAGCAAATCTTGAGAGACTTCGCCGGGAGCTGGCCAATTACTGGTGTGTCTCGAATCCTCTCGCTCGCTGCACCCATAACATCGCCTCGTTAGGTTTACGCCGTTGTCCACACATCGACAATCCGCATTGAATCGCAACACTGCACCCGCTCCCGCATTCCCAAGAAGAGCGAGAGCAACAAATGAAAGCGATGTGCTCCTTTCGGTTCTCACTGCTCCCTCGGAACCTTTCCACTTCCCTCCAGTCCCTGGTGCATTGGCGACTGTATCTTCGACGATCCGTGGGGAGCTACGTGGAAGCGTCCCATTGTTTCACATCGGTGGCCCCAGCGGCGCGTCGGCGCCTTCAGGCTCGCTAGACACTTCAAAGGACAATGCCCCGAAGAGACGAAAGAAACACCGCGGAAAGACATCAAATACTGCCAATAATCTGCCCGGATCTAGCACGCAACACCCAGAAACTACCGTCACCAACCGCAATGGTGCCAGTACCGTTCCCGTGGCCCTCCCTTCCCATTCAACTCAGTCCTCCGCTGCAGCTGGCCCCTCCCGTCTTTCTACCTCGCGGCAGCCGCAATCGCCCAGCCCTACGCCGGGCCTCGGCCCTCCCTTCACACCGACTCGCCCTCCTCCAGAGGCTTCCACTGTGCAACTCCAGGCATCGCCGCTCGTGCAAATCGTACCATTTCAAGAGGGAGATGATAACGAGAATGGTGAGGCTGCTCTTCTTCGTCGATTCGACGTGGATGGCGCGGATGCGTACGAGCTGCTAGGTTACGAGGACGAAGATGATGAGGAGGATACAGCTGTTGGGACGGGAGGAGATGCGAGCAGTTCCCAATCGTCCTCGTCATCGGACGACGATGAAGAGGACACACATTGGACCGCAGAGCAAAAGAAAGCATTCCGTATCCGTACCCGTGTCGACGCGGCCAAGCGCACTGAAGGGAACCGTCGGGCTGGTGGCCGTAAAACTCAGAATGCGATGGTTCGCGCCTGGAATGTAAGCTGCTCCATCGTTGTACTACAACAATTGACACACTTTAGGAATTTACACGGAACGCACTGGCGGCAGGCCAAATTGACGATACCATTGTCGACGAGCATGCTCTTCTGCTTTACATCAAGTTTTGTGCAGAGCGGCCCAAGCGAACACGCAAAGGAGTAGAGATTCCCGGCACCTTCGTCGGCGCAGTAAGTGACCTCTGATTGATTCCTGCTTTCATCGTGCTCATGCGCCAGCAGTCGCATCTAAAAAAACTCTTCTTTGGTGCATTGAGAATTCGAAAAGAGCAAGATGCCGCAAATCCGGCGCTGGCAAGCAAACGCCCGGCAGTATCAGTGTTCGTGTACGATGCTATTAAGTGTAGGATGGACGAATCCTTAAAGCGTGTCCGCGCGTGAGTATAGTCAAAGTTCTGAACCTGATTACTTTGACAAACATATTCTAGGGGCCTTGTACCGAATGAGGATGCACCAGACATCCGGGCTAATACATGGCTTTCGCAGGTCACCGAGGAGGAACTGGAGCGGATCGGACAAGGTTTCCTCGCTCATAGTCATCGTACGTACCACCATTGCTTGGTTTATTCAAATCATAGTCACCTGGCCTTACAGTTCGACTCGCAATATTTGGTCACCTCTCGTGGACAGCACAACATGCATCCGGGAACAGAGGCGACGATTTCCGCGCTTCAAGTTAGCGGAAATTCAGTGGCATCTTTTGACTCACCCAGATAATCGCACAACGATGCTCTCTATTCTCGGATTGCAAGGGGAGGAAAAAGCAGGGAAAAGAGGAATGCGCACCGTAAGTGTTGACTATTCAGTCCTCCTCTCGAGCTGAACAGGTTTCAGGTGATTAATCCGGTGTATACAGTATTCATCGCACACCTAAAGCCTGAGATGTGTCCTCTCGGTGCTTTTGCTTTTTATTTCCACTATCTATACGACGAGAAGGAACTTACAAAGTCGATGGATATTGACTGGACGAGCAACAGTAGCTGGCGGCAGGTATTTATACATCTATACTTACTATCTATTGAAGATCATTCATTTTCCATTCCAGATTCGCGTACTCCACGGCCCGAGGTCCCCAACTACCCCATTTAACGAGCAAAATATGTATAACATGTACTGTCGTGCATACAAGCATGCAGGCTTCACATCGCGTCTTAAGGCTCATCTACCTCGGCATTTACTCGGCTACAAGCAAGAGGCTCTGGGGTACGACCTTGTGTTCTGTATTTCTGCGATTGAATGCTAATTTGCTCCAGCGTCGATGCGGCGGAAACGTCTCGCCTAGGGTGGGTGCGTGGAGAAACATATCTCGATACATATGCTCCTTCGCTCCCAAAGAAGGTAAACATTATATTTTCTCATATGACGTCCTCTAATCCATCTCCAGGCCATCCTCGCAGCCGCAGGGTACCGCGACGATGAACCATATGACCCCATTTGGAGTAATGTTCTTGTGCCAGAGCACTTCTTGAAGCTCGTATGCCCCATCGCGGAAAAGGTATTGGACAATGTTGTCGGTGCGTACTGTATTTATTACGTCGTCATTTAAGTTCAGCGCTTATGGCAATTCCAGGGAAACCAAATCTATCGGGCACGACTAATCACTGGCAATTGATTGTGAAACTTCGGCCATATCTCTTCCAGGTAGGTGATTACTCTTCTTAACCTCTCCTTCTATATAATATTTGGCAGTGCGGAGCCGCCATCTACCAAAAGTGGCCCGAGTCGACGATATTCCGACTGCCGGCATTCATGGACCCGGACGTTCGTAACTGGATGAGTAGTACCTTTCCCTCACAGTTGTCTCTCCTCCAAGCCAATGCTGGAAATCCTGTCGACCTTCAACGTATTCAGAACGTCTTCCTCCGAGTCGCACTCCAAGAAGTCCGGACTCTTCTGGGTTCAACTGATATGCAGTTAAAGAAGCTGACGGGGCTTCTCGAACGACGGACAGCAGTGTTTTCCCCAGCCCAGGGCTTTTCCGCTTCGAATTACCATAGTCATGGTATGGTTTAGACCTCTATGCCGTTTGTTGATACTCACAAACTATTACAGCACTTGTGGCAGCCGAACAATCAATCACTGTTGATTTCAGCGATCCCTCGCTTCCTTTCCAAAGCGTTGGCACGCCCCGGACCCCGCGAACATCGATGAATCAAACACCGTTGATGAGTAATCAAGGCACGCCCACACGCAATCAAGTCCTTCTGGTCGAGCCGCCCGTAGCTGCATATTATGCAGCAGGTATGCATGCCCTACTCGACGGCGATTCAAGGCTGATTTTGTTGAAGGAGCTCCGCAGGGTATATTCCCGCCGTTGCTTGGACAGAAATCGGTCAACTGGACGGACATCTTCAAGCTTGTACGACAGCCTAAAATGCTGTGGAGCACTTGGGGACCTAGTAAGACGCTTGAGCAGTTCGATTTGGAAGAGCTGTGGGCCGCGTGGATTAGTGGGGCACCTGAGAATGATGCGGCGGGCAACGCGACTGGACGTATGAAGCCGCCATTGAAACTTGTTGAGCAATACTTCCAGGCAAGCTGGCGATCTCCGGACAACAAAAAGGTATTTTTCATCCTTCATACACTGTTTGTGTGTTGACCATCAAGTAGGAACGCGGCAGTATTGCAAAGGCCTGGGAACGTCTGCGCGAGATTCCTGAATGGATCGACCATCAGTCAAACGCGCGAAACATTTCGCCGGACATCGTCATAGCCGAGCTCCGTGCCATAGCGCTAGCTGGGAGCGCAACCGACACCCCAAAGGGCCTTAACTGGCTCTCCAAGGATCTCGCGAGTCGGAGGCTGGATGCCGTCCGGAAATCCAAGAACATAATGGTAAATCAAGATTGATCTTTACTTTGTGATATTGAATTGAGACGACGCACTAGCCGGGCGCCTCGACGGACACTACAGAGGCAGCAGGCTCGACTGTCGATTCAGGAGCCAGCACCTCGACTACACCTGCTCTACAAGATACCTCCGTTGCGAGGAAGCGTTCTGCAGCAGTAGATGTTCGACGCCGGAAAAAAGTTAAGCTATAACACATCCAGCTCGTTATTCTTTCGTGCGCAATGATTTCTATTTAAACCTCGTCGACATTGGCATCTTGTATTGTTGTATTCCCTATGAGCTTAATTCTATTTTTGATTGTGTAATATTTTCTTTCGCCTGAGACAGGAGATCGGTCTCCTCCTTTCCTCTTTTCACAACGCAAATATGGGCTCTCCGAAGCTATGGGAGGTGAGCAAAATGCAGTGGACTGGCGATAACTTCATTCAGTCACTCACCAACATCTAGATTCTTGGGCCTGCAGCGGAAACGAGGTCCTTGTTACATCTCGCGACCATCGAAGGCTTCCGCAACAATAACCGCGGGCTCAGGACATTTCTCGTGGGTGTTGATATCAGGTAAATGTGTTTGCATTATGACTGTGCTAATGAATGATTCTAACACTTCTGCAGTATCAGAATCAATGCTGTAATCGCCGCTCTGCAAGCCGCCGGCGTTTTTCATCCAGGCATCGGAGGTCAAAAGTTAGTTCTTGAGAAGCTTTTCTACCAACTCTGCAACTTCTTGTTGGCTCCAATGACCCCGGTCTTTATGTTTGACGGTCCTGGTCGGCCGCATATTAAACGTGGGACTCGGGTAATCCACCGCCCTCTGTGGCTTATCGAACATCTGAAAACAATGATATCTGGCTTTGGCTATTATTACTACGATGTAAGTCCCAAATTTCGGTTCTGAAACATACATTCCACTTATTCGAGGATAATCTATAGGCACCTGGCGAGGCCGAAGCAGAATTGGCGCAGCTCAATGAGTTGGGTCAAATCGATGGTATTCTTACCGAGGACAGTGACGCCTTCCTGTTTGGTGCACAGCTTGTAATCCGGACTCTGGGGTTCGGTTTCAGATTCATTTATTCATTTGGTTTGTACTGAACTATGTTCCAGGCCCTCCGTTCAACACGACTCCGTAATCTACGCGCTGGATTCCATTCAGAACACAGATACCGTGTCTTTGGATAGAGCCGGTCTTTTGTTATGTGCCTTGCTACTTGGTGGCGACTACGAGGCTGGTATTTCGGGTGTTGGCCCCACGATTGCGCACGTTCTAGCAAGGCTTGGCTTCGGGCAGGACCTGTTAAACATTTTAAGGTCCTTTCATGGTCATGAGCTTGACAAATACCTCACTGGCTGGCGCGATGCGCTTCGTGACGAATTACGAACAAATGCGTCCGGCCTTTTACACAAATGTCATCCCAAATTGGCCACCGACATCCCAGATACCTTTCCGAATCTCGAGGTGATAAACTTGTATTTAAATCCTTTGACATCTGCTTCTCCCAACTACACTGGACCCATGCCCAATGTAAATCTTTGGACACCCAGAGAACCGTCTATTGCCAATCTTTCAAGTCTCTGCACTTCTCTTTTCGGATGGAAGGGGGAATATTTGTTGAAGAAACTCAATTCTAACTTGTGGCCTGGTGTCGTATTCAGGATGATATCCTCGGTATGTATATATCAACCCTCAGCATAGTCTGTGCTAATAACCTTTTAGCGTTTCGTTCTTTACGATGGAACCACAATCGCGTCGCCGACAACCAGCGGCATTATCCTAAAGGTCAGAAAGGCCTCAGAAAGGAACCCAGCATTTACGGATTCCACCAAATTGAACTTGCTTCGCGTCCGAGTATCTACCAAGAAATTTATAGCATCGGCCTTACTGGACAATTTACCTGTCACGGCACACGCAGATATCAAGTTCGTGTCCATTCCACAAGCCATTCTTTCCGTGGCAACGCGGGATTTATCTTTGCCTACTACCGATGTCAGTCTATATTATTCTCCACCCAGTGCTCACTATCTTACCATCTGCCAGTTAACACGTACTTCATTGAATGTCGAGGTCGAGGCAGATGATGATCCGGAAGCCGAAACATCGAACAATCCTCGTGGTCCCGTCAAACGGGGACGCGGTCAGGATGACGAACACGGAGAGGAATCCGGAGAAGACAATCTGATTGACGTAATGGACTCGGATGAAGAACATCTTGCCAACGCACACCGCGCCCTGAGCGCGGGAGGAGTTATAGACTTGACCGAGGAGTACTGAATGACGGTTCCTCTTTCTTAATGCAGTCCGAAATATCAGTTTTATATTGCTAGTGTGTACCGCTATCGTTCGAAGTCCGATTTATTTGAGTATCATAATTCGAATGGTTGTGTAGTACGAGTCCCTATTTCGTTATCTATCACCTACGGCAATGTACTCCCGTGCCCATTTAATCTGAAGACGAATCTGACCGTGTCTGATTTTTCATCAAGATGGAGCTGCCACATCGGCTACTAAAAGCGGGTGGATCCAAATATTTCGAATCCCTACAGTGACATTGCATTTTCTTTGCCAGAGCTTGGAGTGACTTGACTTCCGGTAGAGCGAGCAGGCAAAATTTTGTTAGTATGTTTTTGCCGGTCCGGCAGAAGAAAGAGCCAGATTTCAAGCCATAATTATTCATGGGTAGCTCAGGACAGGATAATATGTCAGGTGTGCTGGAAATTGAATGGTGCATGTTCGCACCACAAGGGTCCGGGGTCCGGAAAGGCGAGAAGATGAGGTCGGGGGACAAGAATAACTTGAACTTGCTCTTGGGAAGGGAAGTTGTTTGGGAAATTAATTCGAGAGTTGATACAGCCAGAATGGATTGATTAAGGAGGAGAGAGTCAAGGCCCCGAAAGGAACAGAACATTATCAGAACGCTTGAGAAAATTACCATTAATGGAATCGGGAGGTTTGAAGGACCATCAATTGCCCTAACCGGGAGGCTCGATCATTGACTGTGCTCACCCAAGAGGCGTTGACCGCAGTGGAGGCGACGATCGGGCGGAGGAGGAAAAGCTGTGACCCACTGCGAGAGTGAGTTCGGCAGCCACCTAGCGGAGTTTGAAACCCGATGACCTGGAGGCGATGCACTACCCGATCGGGCGATGACCCGGTCAGAGGTCACAACAAATACTATATAGAACGGGAGATCAACAAATCACGACACAACATCTCTACAAAACCGTCAGCGACGGTTAATTCGCAGGCACAGGCTCGGCCACTTCTTTCCATCTCTTGTCCTCCTCCTTCATGGTTTCGGTACCATTGGCCGTGACGGCCCTCCTCCTCCTCCCCGCGTTCTCTGCGGCGGACCCAATACATATACCACTTACCCGGAGATCCGGCTGGCCCACGCACAAAGATCACTGGGCTGCTGCAGAATTTACACGCTTTCGTTACGGCTACGGCAGCGCCGGGAACTCCACGACGAAGCGTATGCAGCGGCGAGGAAGCGCAGAGAGTTTAAATTTTGTGAACCAGGTTCGCACGTTTTCATTCCGAGTCCAAGCGTGCGCCTTGCGAGTTACTAATCCTTATTTCTCGTCGATTTCTAGCAAGGGGATTCAAGTTACTTTGGCACTGTCAACATCGGGACACCGTTAGTATTTCAAAGTCTTTCTTCTCGTCCCGGGATCTGGACTTTGCGACCACTCCTGAATGGTTGCCGGTCCAGTTTTGGTGTCGTGCATTTGTGGCATGCGCTCTTCCTTCTGCTGTGGTCTGTCTTGAGGCTTGAGGGATTTTACTCTCCCATCGTTGGTTCTCCCGACCAGCGACGATGGATTGCTGTGGCCATAATTAGACGATGATGCTTGTCGTCTCGGGATGGCGATCACACAAGTCTTTCGACCTCCTACCACCTTCACTCCCTCTCTGCATCTCCCAGAGGCATCTCCCAGAGGATGGCCACTCCTCCTCTGTTCTATTTTTATTCAAGGGCCATCCGTCATGCCTTTGGATGACATGCCCACGGCGCGCACTGTACTCGGGCGTCTGTGATGGCTATTTTTGCGGCGGAAATCATTTCCCGCACAACGCATGCAGATCTCCCGCCATCTCATCCTATTATAATCTGAAACTGACCATCTCGCCAGACCGCAATCCTTTAATGTTATTTTAGACACTGGTTCATCCGACCTCTGGGTTGCAGACTCGAACTGTATCAACTGCGACGGGCAAACACCACTCTATACGCCGCAGAAATCAAGCTCCTTTCAGCAAGAGCAGCAAACCGTGACCCCTATTACTTACGGCTCAGGGCGGGTGGCTGGTTTTGTCTCGTCAGAGAGCGTCAGCATGGGCAATTTCTCGTTAACAAAACAGGGCTTCTGTACGTCCTGCGCTCTTACATCGGTAGCGGCAACTTGATGCTGATCCATCACAGTGTCTGTGGAACAGATAACTAATGGACTGCTTAGCGGTTCAGTATCAGGCATCATGGGCCTCGCATTTGACGGCATCTCTTCCACGCACACGACGCCCTTTTGGGAAGGACTCGTCTCGAGCGGCCAGCTCGACGCGCCCGAGATGTCCTTCTGGCTCACGCGCTTCCACGGCGCCAAGAAACCGCAAGAGGAGGAGCCCGGAGGCTCGTTCATCCTCGGCGGCACCAACTCGTCGCTGTTCCAGGGCGAGATCGAGTTCATCGACATGACGGGCCCGTCGGACACGTTCTGGCTGCTCAGTGTTTCAGGTAATGAGCTCTTCTTTCGCTTTGTGCGGCGCCGACACCCGTACTCACCCACAACCCTCCGCAGCGGTCACGGTGCAGGGCAAATCCGCGGACGTCGTGACGGGCGCCAACGCGCTGGCGGCGATCGACACGGGCACGACGCTCATTGGCGGGCCGACGGACGACGTCAACGCCATCTGGGCCGCGATCCCCGGCTCGGCCACCGTCCCGAGCATGCCCGGGTTCTTCCAGTTCCGTGCGTCTCCTTCCCTTTCCTTCCCTTCCGTGCCCACGCTGATTGATTTGCTGGCACCAGCGTGCTCGACGACGCTGAACATCAGCATGGCGTTCGGGGGGAAGCTGTGGCCGATCGCCCCGGCGGATATGAACCTCGGGCAGGGGAGCGGCGGGACGATGTGCCTCGGCGCGATCTTTGACCTTACGCTCGGGAGCAACATCGAGGCCAACTCGGGCAACCCGTCGTGGGTCGTTGGGGACACGTTCCTGGTGCGTATCCATCCCTCTTCCCGTTTTCCTTTATGTATAGGCCCACACTGATATTTTGTTTCTGTGCGCAGAAAAACGTGTATTCGGTGTATAGGCAGAAACCGCCGTCGGTGGGGTTCGCGCAGCTCTCGGATCTGGCGGGGAGTTCAGGTGCGCGGGGTCTTTTTACCTCCCATACACGAGCTTTTCCTTATAGCTGTTTGTTGTTATCGTTAGGCGCACCCGGGCAGGGACCAACCGTATCCAGCACAGCGGTGACGACGAGACCAACGGGGGCATGTACGTGGTTTTTCTTCTTGTGCGCAATCGACCTCGTCTCATCTCATCTCCTTGTTTTTTCTTTCTTTCTTCTTTCCTTCGTTCCTTCTATCCTTCCTTCTCTTCTCCCCTCTTTTCCTTTCTCAAGTCCTGGCATCCCTCCTTGGCCTCGGTGCGGCCCTTGTGCTCGTGCCGCTCCTCTGAGCACCCTGATGGACTCGCGACGATTAACTCATATACTCTAACTACTATACTAACGCACGGCTCCTCCAGCCACAGGCGGCGCAGCCCGCCTCACGACCCCCTCCCTCCTGCTACTCGTACTTGCCGCCTCCTCCTCCTGGGTATCCCTGCTCTAGTCTAACCCGCCGAATGTCCGGTATCCATGTCCGATGTATCTCAAGCTACTTACTTACACCTCCCTCTCCCTCACTCCCTCCCTCACTCCCTCTCCCTCACTCTACCCCCCACGCATCTCATCGTCACGTATACCTACACTCGCAACACCCACCGCTCGTTCCACTAGGCTTATAGGCTATTGATATCGAATATCGTACACGTATTTCGGAATTTCTGGAATTTTTCTTGTTTGGAATGGACATGGACATGGACGTGCTGTGGACTTCAGGCTTCTTGGTGTGCGCAATCAGGGGCTGGGTCGAAATCTGCATATGCGTGTAGACCAGTGCCAGTCAACGTGGATGTGCCAGCGGTATTACCACGATGAATCATTACAGTAGATGCAAGGCGAATCAATAATTGGATTTTCTCTGATTCTCTGATTCACTGATTCTTCTACAGTATCCTCCCTTTTTCGTTTCCTTTCTTCTTTTTTTAAAAAAATTCTCAAGTCCTCACATCCCTCCTCGTCCTCGGCCTCGGCGCGGCCTGGACTGCACTCAAAATGTGCGATTGTAAGTAGGAAAATGCTTGTGCGCAATCAAATCAAATCAAATCTGCCAGGGCTGGGTCGAAATCTACATATGCATGTGCCAGCAGTGCCAGTCGACCGATGAATCATTAGATGCTTGTTGGATGCACGTGCAAATCATTGCGCATGGATTGAGATGGGATTGACGCCGTTTTCTCTTCTGATTCTCTTTCGTTTTCTCTGATTCTCTTCGAACTCAAGTTCGATCTTTCGGCGCCGCGAATAGACTGTAACAATCAGACTTGAAAGGACCACACTGCGAGCGGCGTGATATGATATATTGACAAGCTTGAAGGAAAAGTTGAATACATTCCCGAAAAAGATAAAAGATAGGGGTAAAGTATAGGAGTATCTAGGGAAGGGAAACTCCTTTTGCGCGTGCAGAGCAGCTACAGCCGCAGATGGGATGGGAATGTACGGGACGATAATGTAGGGATAAAGAAAGTGGAAGATGATAATGAGATGAAGCGCTCTGTATGTTGTATATTCCGATGGAAGGAATGGGATGGTATGATGACGGCGTGCGGGTACGAATCAAATGCGGGAGAAGCGATGAGGATATGATATGAGGATGAGGATGAGGAGCCCGGGGGAAAATCAAGGTCTAAGGATAGCAGGGTATTCAGCGGCACGCGCGGGAGCACACGGAGGGAGGACGTACGGATGCAAGTCGGTGGGTGCTCGCTCCTAATGCGTCCCAGAGCCAATACGGGCCGCCCTACCACCCCTCGCACAGCGCGGGGTCGAGCGCCTCGACCTCCGCCTCATTCACAGGCTGCTTCTTCTTTTTCGAGTCCGGGGGCGCGACAGGCGGGGCGCCGCGCTTGGGCGGGGGGAGGAGCTCGTTCGAGCCGAGGGAGGGCGTCTCCATGGAGAGCGAGGAGGGCGAGACGGGCGAGGGGAGCGGCGAGAGGGAGGAGCTGCTCGAGTTGGAGTTGCTCTTGGGGCGGGTCACGCCGGGGACTTTGTGGCCTTCATGGCAGTCACGGTGGTCTCGTACGAAGAGGAAGAGGGAGAGCGGGCTGCTACGCGGAGGATGGTCGTGGAAGCAAAGAGAGAGGGATGATAAATGCCGGGGGACGGTGGCAGGAGAGCGCCGGTGCCTGAGGCAGGTGATGGAGCTAGGGGTACGTTCTTATAGGGTGCGGGTTTTAGGAGTGCCGGTCTCTGATTTATATCGTGCAAGGGGCCCTTAGACTTTTTGAGGAGTCTTGACTGAATGGAGGTCGAGGGACGTTCAAGACTTCAAGTGCAATGAGAAGAGTGCCGCAGTGATCAGAATTCAGAAAGTGTTCAACGAAGACTCTTCGGTGTTTGAGAGATAAGTAAAGTGCTTGCCATGTTGTGGCGGCATTGGACATTTTGCATGCGATACAGTCGGAATTGACATGAAGTGAATAAGAAGAAGTTGTAGACAGCATTTGTGGAAACAGTCAAAGGAAGCATTTAAGCTTTCAAGAGGCCGAACTTGCCGCTGATGTAGTAACAAGATAAGATAAGATTAGATCAGATTGTTGTTCAGTTTTCTATGGTTGAAAGTTTGAATGATATGTTATGTGGTAGCTAGTAGGTAGGACTTTCCAATTTGAATCCTTACTCGCTAGCACGCTGTCTCTGCGAGCAACGCGCCACCACAAAAATTCTTATTGCGGATCTGGAGTTCCCGCAAGCGAGACGCGTTACAGGTGCGTATTTTAGAGTTCCCGCGACCAGCGCGATCCGCCCGTGATATGTCCCAGTTATTCCATCTACTTGTCATGTCCTGTCCACCACCACAGATTTTCTTCTCGTGCTGCATCCCCAAGACCCTCCCTTCGAAATTCGAAAATTTTCTTTTGGCACCCTGTAAACCACTCCGGCGCCAACAATATTTCAACCATTCCAAAGCCAAAAATGACGTCGTTTCAGACAGGATTTCATCCAAAAATTCCGGCTGCGTTACTGGACTTGTCAAATATCGTGAGTTTCATTCTACGTGATTTTGACGAGTTTGAAGGCCAAAATTCTGGTGCGCCCCTGAAGACACTCGTGAGTCGTGCGTCGTTCTTCAAGCCATTTTAACCCCAATTTTTTTTCCGCTGCGGGTGCGTTCCAGCCTTTAAATTTGGATTTTCAAGTCCAAATGCAATGCGTGTTTCGGAGTTCAAAGCCCCTAAAACTCGCTTTTTCTTGGCCGCACGCGCTGTTGATTCGTCGAATTGTGATAAGTATCTCCGACTTCCATTATTGAGCATTCAAGACTCAAATTCTTTTACAGCGTGTTTCTAGGGTTTAAACCCACAGGCGAGTTTTCCTTCAAATTTACCTCGAGGACTTCAAATTTCACCAGTAGTTACTTACCTCCAACTAAATTAGAGGTGATTTCCGAACATCCCGGGGCCCAACCCAAGTATCTACTTTTTCTCTCCGTGCGCACTCGTGGGAGTAAAAAATGGTTCGTTGTGAAGCATGCACACTTCTGGGAATCACATCTGAAGGCTGAAATACATTTTGAAAAGGGATGGTCATGGTCATCGCAAATTGGTGCTTATATGCGGGTTACTATGCCATGCTTCTGACCCAAAATTAATTCCAAAATCACTTTTAAAGCACTTGCAGAAGCACTTCTGAGGCGCATCTGAACTTTGAAGTAGTCTCTCATAAACAGACACTATAACAAAATGGTGCTCATACCTCACAGCATCTACTCTGACTGTCCCTAATAAACATGGCAGGCAGCTTCTGTTGGATTCGAATCTCTGAATCTAAGTACCGTACCAAGTTGTAGGGGAGCAACGGCCTGAGGACCATGACAGCCTGGGAGGTGTTGCCTTTTTTTTGAAGCAATGGGCACCACCGTGAGCGTGACCGTTGCGTGGAGAAGCGACCAGAAGTCCTTTTGGTTGCATTATCAAGGGAACTCAAGTTGAGAGTTGTCGTGGGGATAATCTGTTCCACGAAACTACTGGGGGTTTCCCAGTCCTTCAGAAGCTCTCCAGAAAAACTCAGAATTTTCTTTTGTCTTGTCACAATTTTTTCAAAGCAACCAACCTCAGGCTCATCGTAACAGGAACCACCCGGAAAAAAGGCGACACAATGGGTGGCCCATTACCATGACCGTTGGTCCCTTACAGCTTGGTACAGTAGCTCCATTTTTCGATGGATTTCTTTCAGTTTTTCTGCTTTTTCAGCTAGGAAGTTCGTTCTTTCCCTTCTTTTTTACATACAGTCTCAAACTATTAGTAGGAAGCGCAACACTAGGAATTATGTACCTTTGAGGCTTCCAACTAGGTCCCAAATTTATACAAACATACTAGGGTATCATATCATCCTGCCCACAAGGATTTGTGCAAAAAGCTCCTGTGAAGCCCTCAAAATTGTGGCCGCATTTCACAGTTTCAGATCCTGACTTACCAGAATTTCCTTCTTTCTGTATTCACAATGCTGGCATATGACAATTTTGTTGCATTGGGCATTTTCAGTGTCGCTGATTACAGATATGTAGGTTGAACTACCAACACTCCAGAAAATCCGAAGTTTCAGGGGCCCTGATAACACTCCCGAAACCTAAAGTATCAGAGGTGCTCCCAAAACCATTCCCGAAACCTTTTGTTTCGGGAGGTCGGAAACTGTTCTCAAAACGGAAGAACGGTTTCGGAAGCGCTGAAACAATTGGTTTCAGGAGCGGACCGACGGTCCAGACCGGCCCGCCACCAAAACCAATAGTTTCAGCACTTAAACTGTTCTTCCGTTTCGGGAACGGTTTCCGACCTCCCGAAACCTTTGTTTCGGGAATGGTTTTGGGAGCACCTACCCAGTTCCTGATACTTTAGGTTTCGGGATTGTTATCAGGGTCCCCGAAACTTCGGATTTTTTGGAGTGCAAAAAGCATACTAGAACTACAATAGAAGTGTTGTGCTTCTGCATTATTTGGGCATATTTGGAGTGCTGGAAAGATTTGCCTCGTTCTCAAGAACCACTTAATGTTGCTCCCAAAGGTAAATTGTCCCATGGACTAGATATCAATCCGATCCAGAATACAATTTGGACCGAGTGATTTGCACAAGATTTGGCTCAAATATTCATGAAACAGTCCGATCATTGCGCTTCCTGGTTTGAGACTATTAAAATGGAAAATTCCGGTGAAAAACAGCATGAAACACAAAAAGCCCGAAAACAGGATGGAAAAAAGGTCACTGGGAACAACCCTATTACGTAATCAAACCCAAATATGGTAATCAGCCCCAAATATGGCAATGGACGCCAACTCTGTCAGCCGCACAAGGTACATCACTCATCTGATCAGTACCCAAAATTTACCTACTACTTTGACCCCTTCGGGGTGTCATACGAAAAATTGGAACGATACAGAGAAGATTAGCATGGCCCCTGCACAAGGATGACACGCTTTTCCGGAGTGGTAGACCTACGGGTCTCAATATTTATGCACCTTTTTGCAAGGATTGTTCACGGAAGCCAAGGAAGCTAGTTTCATAAGATTCCACATCTTTTTGGTCAAAACTTAGCTTTCTTGGCTTCACTAAGACTTGGAATCTCATGAAACTAGCTTCCTTGGCTTCCGTGAACAATCCTTGCAAAAAGGTGCATAAATATTGAGACCCGTAGGTCTACCACTCTGGAAAGCATGTCATCCTTGTGCAGGAGCCAAAACACCAGCCTCATAAGACCATATACAGGTTCTGTAAAATCCAAATACCCTACAGACACTGGCATCTGGAAAAACATGTTACCCCAGGTTACCTCACATGCCTACAGTGAGTGATGCAGAGGCCCATTGAGCAGTAGACTCATAGCCCTCTATCATAGAGGCCTGCAGAGCTGGTAGAGTCAGAGTGCGATAGAGCTATAGAGAACATGTTTCTACAGTAGAGTACTGGCCCAGCGCTGCCTGCAACCGTTTGATGGATATTTGTTGGATATTTGGTTTCATATCAACTGGGATATTACTCAATGTGAAATAGAAAAACAATATATTGCAGAGTGTACGGTAGACAACAGAAAACAAGGAAGGATAATAAAATATGAGACTAGGTAAGATGGGGCTGTCAGGGGAACCCCCTTCTGGTCCCCAGTAGACGTTCTACTGGTGACTGGCCCAGCAACTGGCCCAGCAACTCAACATGGCATCAAGTCTGCAATCAAGCCTGGGACTTATGCTGATCACTCTGGTAATATGCTACTAATCAGTGGCTACTGCAACCTGGCATGGGAATCCTCAGAGTTTCTTTGCTTCAGATTCCTCCTGCCAGGTGCATATTCTTTGTACATTTAGCTACTTCTCTTATTCATACTTTGGATTCCCTTTGCCTGTCCTGTGATCAACCAAGGCCAAGTTATGTGTTACAGATACCAATTTAGGCAACCTGAGTTGAACACTTTGAAGGCAAGCCACCATTGTTCACTTGAAGGTATGCAGCACAGTACTGTGGTAGAGCTTTGAAATAATTTTCTTCTTCTTCCTATCTATGGCGGTGGGTCATATGGGGAGCCTCCAAAGTGGTGGTGATACCGAAAATACTTGGGCTTACAGTACATCATTTCGCGATAGATTGCTTCCATTAAACATGTAGATAGCTATTTTTTCGATTTTTAGTCCATTTTTGCACCGGAAATTTTGAATTTTCATTATTCCTCATTAAAGTTAGCAACCAACCGCTCATTACGTGTTACTCTCCAGAAATTAGGCAACATTTGGAGGCCTGTTACATATTACTGTTGCTGCCATATACACCAGTACAGTATGTATATAGAATCACAGAGCTTCATGTTGAAGGGGCCTTGGAGAAGCTTGAAGGTATTGATAGACTTGAAGATAGTTTGAAACCCGTGAGACAGAACAGGAAATGGTGGGGATCTGGACTTGTGTGGTTTTGGTAAGGGCTTGGAATTAAATTCCCTCTAGGGCCCAATGCGAGCTGGGCTGTTACAAAGTGCTGCAGTTTCGGTCCACTTTGACACTTAAATTTTCTGAACCTAAAACTGGACCTCGGGTTCAAAATCTAGCACCCGCAGAACATATATAAGGAGGACGACTTGGTCACACAGCGACTTATCGTGTTGAAATTGTGTTTATATAATTGAATACACATCAAGCAATTCAAGGCATATCTATGACTATATTAGCAGCCTGCACGCAGTTACCCTCCCCGAATATTCCACCACCCATCCTTGCAGATCTGGTTGTTCGCATAATACATGCACACATTTGGGAACTTAATGTTACCTGGTGCAGCGAAGATGGTACCTTCATATCGCTCATCATGAGAGCAAACGTGATGAGAATGGTAGAAGTAGCAATGAAGCGGTATATGATTGAGTTTGGTGCAGGTTCTGGTGTTGAATGCTGGTAGGAAATTCGATGCGAAGAATAGACTGCCTTGAACGTCGAAAAAGATGTGTCTTTATAGGCCTTGCATGTGGAGCACAACATTAACAGGCCTGCAGCTCCACAAGACCTGACTTGAACTGCCCTCTGAATCCACCTTTCACTCCACAGGACCACAAATGCACGAACTCGAGTAGTGTGCTGTTTATAATTCTTTTGGAGTTAAAAACCGGTTTATACTTGACCACTGCTGGACTCGGGAAAATGAGTTCACCGCCTAAAAAATGCGATTTGTCGCGCATGAGCTCAGAGTTTCGGCATGCAGGAGTCTTTTACAATGAGACTGACACACATAAATGAACAACTTGCATTCTAGCTTCACTTTATGAAGTCTGCTGTTGGAGCCATGGGAAATGAAATGGTCAAGATGGCCGAGAACATTCCTTTTCGCGAACATCAGAATTCTACATCGCAACATGTTGCTCTGAAGTCTGGCAGAGGTCAATATAACAGCAAGAGGGCAGTATGACCTTGAGAAGCTATTTAGTGAGACAGTGTCGTAATTGAAAACTGGCCGTCTTTTAAAACCGGTCAATAACCTGAAACAGGTGTTTATAAATACGTTTACATACCGGGATAATAAAACAGCGCCCTATCAATGCATGGATTAGAGTTTGGGTCCAAATTTAAATATCCAACTTACCTCGCAGCCTCGGTATTGGTCCTTGTAATGACCGGTCACCAAGCCGGTACGGGGACGAAGCAAGGACGAGGACTGCAAACGGACCGGGATGGGTACCCCAAATGTAAACCTGGATCCGAACAGTTGAGAGTAGACTCATACGGCATACACTGCGACGTACTATACCCCAAGTCTAAGACTACAAGGGTAGCCGAAGGTAAAAGGTAAACACAGATCCTTGTCCACTACGGGTACACTTTGCGCAAACCTGTCTATGAGGCCTCAACCCAGTTTGCCGTCAATGGCAGGGCCAAATTGAAACATGAATGGTGAATAATAAGTGAAGTAATCTGTATGATTCTCACCGAATTTCTGGGTAAATTAAATTTACAACATCTCTTCGTTATAAAGTTTTTGATGTATCACCCCGAATCCTCTTCATCATCTTGCGATCCGATGATGAGACCTGGAAGAACAAGAATCAAAGATTTTTATTCGGAATCAGATGGATGGATGGGCCAGTCCGTCAATGTCCATCGCGTGGAACTTGAAGGCATTAATATCGAATGAGCCGCGGGCTCACTGGTACACAAGTATGAATAGCCCTTTCCACGTCGGGCCCGTGTTGCCCAGAATGAGTCTAATAATGGCGGTGATAATATCAGTGGCTGCCGTGATGATGAGGCTGTCTCGGTATCAAATGGTGTTTCGTGCTGTTTCCGAATGATGCCTGAAAGTACCCTAGCCCTTATAGTAGAGGAACCGGCGGTCGCTGATGATGAGCGCGCCAGATGGATGGGCGAGGCAAATAGACGCCGGAACGCAGCCACGGAGACCACGGACACATCCCCCCAAAAAAATTGACGCTGTCGACTATAAATGTAAACTGTAATTGCGACAGATATGTGGCAGAATTACGGAGGATTGGTCGGAAAAGGAATGCGGTGTTACCTAACCGTCGATCGCATCCCAAAACGGACGAAATAGCTCCCGACGGCGTTATTTGCGAATCGTGGAGCAGCCAAACAGACCAACCATTCTCTTCAAAGCCTCCGTGAGATCGTCGTGTTTCACGTTGTTGCTACCAAGCGCAGCAACATAGCACCTTGTCTCCTACACCCATGTCTGTCGAAGTAGCCCACCGTACGTCTTGTGCAGCTCGTATTCCCTTCACATAAACTCACACTATGCACACAGCGAGGTCTTCTACCAGGTCTTCACCTGCTATATCACCTATTGACCTCCGCCATATGACTTCTGCCACCGTTTTGGCCTTGGGGCCTCCGGACAGTAACCGCAGGGCATCGCAGCACCTTCAGATTCGCAAGGGCTCCAGATCACCGTCCTCCATTCCTTCAAGTCCTACATCTGTGTAGGTACCTCTCTTTTGTCTTTTGTCTTTCGCCTTTCGTATTTCGTTTTTTTGCGGCGCGGGTCTTGCCTCCGTGGTGCTCGGTCGTCCGTTGAAGGCGACGCCGTTCTCGCCTTTGGGGAGCGAGAAGATCGGACTTCGGAGCATCATGGTAAAGGCAGCCTGCATTGGTCTCGCGAAGGTCGGGGATATTCCTCGCGCGGACCATGTTGCTCTGTAATTGCCGGCCACTCCGATTCCATTCCCCACACTCGTGGGGCCATAGAAATGGAGCCAGTTCCTCTTGCATCATACCCCATTTCCGCGATGATTCTGCGTGTGCTAACTTTCAACAGTCACTCTTCCTCGTCCGCAATATTTGAGCGCGACATCGAGCCTATCCATGTTTCGCCGTCCGTACCTGGTACAAAGAAAGACCCCCATCGCACTGCCCGTTCCAAGAACACGGAAAGTATCGACCAGTCCGTACCCTCTGTATTGGATAGCGCAGCATCTATCCTCGCGTCCATGACCGCCGAGGACGGCGACTCCATTGCCGTCATCGCCCCTGCACCGCTCTCTTCCGCTGGTCTGCTTGATCAAACCACAGTCCGAAGCCGGAGCAGCGGATTCGCGTCCCCCATCGGCAGCTTCCGCTCGCGCAGCCCGAGCCCGAGCCCCCGGAGTGGCAACCGCAACTCCCTCCTGCTCAATATACCCTCGCCCGGCCCGCTCGCGCAGCAGCAGCAACACCAACACGTCGCGACGCCCATCCCCACGTTCCCCTCCCCGCCCATCTCCGCCTCCCCCACCACCGCCCCGCCCACCGCGCGCCAATTCGACCCCGTGACGCCCACGTCGACGCTCGGCGCCGGCGACAGCACGTACAACACGGGCACCGCGCGGCAGGCGCAGGCGAACAAGCGGCTCTCGTTCGTGTCGTACACGGACCTGCTCTCGTCGACGCCGACAGCGACGCAGCCGCTGAGCGCGCTGACGTCCCCTGCGAGCTCGCCCGCGCACATCCCCGGCGTGTCGTTCGGGGCGGACCCGTCGGTGCAGGGCTCGGCGTACGGCGGGAGCGGCGCGCCGAGTCTGCGGAACTTCGGGTTCGGGCTGGGGGACGAGGACCGGATGATGGACGACGTTGGGGGCGAGTGGGAGCGCGAAGGGCTGGGGAAGGGCCTCGAGGAGCGGTTGGAGGCGTTGCAAGGCTTTGGGATGACGTAGAGGTGGGTGTGCGTGTGCTGCTTCGTCCGTGCTGGGGGTGGGGACATCGACATCCGTCACGAGGCGTATGCTGAGGGCTCCATCCTCCATCCAAGTCCGCGTGTCCGTCTCCGTCTCCGTCTCCGTTTCTAATGTCGTCGTCTCCCGTCCCTCGTGCTTGCTATGCGCTTTCGGTTTTCTTTACGCTAATGACTGTGGTCTCCTACTCACTCACTACTCACGATATCTTATGATCTCTTATTGTCGATGTCTCTGTTGAAACAAAACTGAATGTTTATGTAGAATATATTTCGTTGGGCTGGTTGCTCTAAATCTAAATGTTATTCATTGCATTTTGAGGTCTCTGAGGATCGAACTGGTGACATGCAGTCGTGGGAGAATTTCCACGTGATGTTGATGCCCCTTTAATGCTTTCAACTTTGCTTCTTCAACTTGAACTGGCCTCTTTGCGGAGATGTAGGTGGTGAAGGCACGAGGCCCCTGAACATCACAACCGCCACGTCTTTTCGCGCTCATCAACGGTATCTTGCAAATTGGAATCTCGCCTGGCGCCGTCTCACCGCCCAATCCGTCAATTGCCGATGCGTCGAATCCACACCAGTTAGAATCTCAAGCTTAGAATGGTGACTAATTGGAGTACAGATTGTATGTAGTTCAAAACTTCATTGGTACTAATTCTCGTCATCCGAATCTGCCTCCGACGCGGTCTCCCAAACTTCCTCTGTATCCTCGTTGTCCTCGTCGCTGTCAGCCGCACATTCCGATTCGTTTGCGTGTTCGTCAACATTCTCGTCGTCTTCATCATCAAGCCCCATCTCAACTTTTTCAAAGAGAAAATCTGGCTGAGGAGGTAAAAGCTCGAACTTTCTTCGAACCTCTGCGCACTCGGCAGCCGCAGCAGAAGCGCCGTCGCCGTCGCCTTTCTCCCTGAGATAGCCCACCAACTGGTCCAAGGTTTCTGCCAGAGCAGGGAGGAAGTACGTTTCTGGGTCTACGACCTTCCGCATGATGCTGACCGCTTCCTCGCATGCGGCGATGGACTCGTCCCGGCGGTCAACATTCCAGAGGATCGAACCTAGATTTTGGAGGCTTCTCGCGAGGGTTGGGAGATGTCTCGGCGCCAACGCGACCAACTCGCGATACAAATCGGTGGCTTTCTCGGCACTGATGAGAGCTTGGGCAGGTTCACCAGAAGTCGCGAGTCGCAGGGACAGTGAGTGGAAGGCATTTGCTCCCAATTCTTGTTTTCTAATTGTGTAAACGAAATCCTCCCACATCTGTGCCATGTTCTGAGTGTATATTGACACTGCTTCCTTGGCAAACATGAGAGCCTCGTCGTCCCTTTGAACTGCAGCGAGGCTGTGTGAAAGTGTGGTGAGGGAGTGCACGAGCGTGCATTTTTGCCCATCTATATATTCTTCTTCTACCTCTGTTCGGCAAGCCACTACCACTTGCTCTGCATCCTTGATGGCTCGTTCAGGGCGGCCCACAATTCTCCACGCAGTGGAAAGCTCCACAAGGAGAAAATGAAGATGCAAGTCAAAAACTTTGCTGTCCAAATGTTTTCGGCGACTTTCAGCCACTCCCCTCCTGAGAATTTGTAGTGCTTCTTGGTATCTTCCAGTGCGTTGAAGAATCCGTGTCTTCATGGTGGTTATGGAAGGAAGCCAAGAAAGACCAACAAATATCTCCCATTCCCATACTCTGTCCATCTGCTGAGCAAGCTGGATAGCCTCCAGAATCTGGCCCATATCACACAGATAAATGCCCGGTCCATAAGACTGGGTGGCGAACAAAGGTATTTGATTTTGTGATTGGATACTGCCAGTGCATCATCGAGCAAGCCAACCTCCCACAGCTGCCTGCAGAATGTGTCTGTGATTTCAAGAGCCACAAACTCCAATGAATCCGACTGGAGTTGAACAATTATTGGGCCTAAGTGCTTCATAGATTTTGTCATTATGCTCAGCAGAGTCAACCGATTAGAATCAGACACAATGGGAAGGATATGCAGGGCACTGATGAGGGCCGACATGACAGTCTGTAATTTGAAAGATACATCTGAGCAGGAGCTTGTGAATACCTCTCGAAGGACGGTGGTAGCTTGGTCGAAGTGTACAACAAAGACGTTTCGAATCAAGGGAGTACTGGCAGTTTGCCAGGCACAGGAAAGAAATGCTCGGACTGCATCCTCAATTATACCACCATGTGCAATAAAATCATCAACATCTGCTGTTATGTCCAGCTGAGGTGGTGGGCAGTCCGAGTTTGGTTCCATAAAGATGCGAAGATTCTTGCAAAAACCTTGGGAATTATCCTGCCGTGAAAAATGCACATAGGCATGGAGCAGTCGAAGGAATTGGGAAGAAAAATTATCTGGGTAGATTCGAGCAAGATTGCGGAACAAAAGCACGCAGTCCACAAGCATGGCGAGAGAAAACTCAACCTGCTCTGCAACTTTGCACATTTGATGAAGGAATGAGTCAATATCCTTTCCAGGTGGAGGAGGTCTGGTTTGAGATGTCCTGGCTGTAATCAGGAAACCCTCCTTCCAGGCTTTATATGCCTCGAAGTGTCGACCAACAGATGCAAAAGCTTGGGCAAGGGCAAAAATAGCCAGGACATGTACTGCCGCCTTGAATTCATCTTCGTCAGTCAAGGAAGATGGCTCTAGAGCACCGTTGGTGGTTGGATCAACCCTTGATATTGCGAGTGGGGGCACAGCCCAACAGCTTCTTGAGCAATAGAAACAGCGGCCTCCAGCTGGCCTGTTGCATGCAAATTGTCGGAATGTGTACTTAATATTGCAGAGAATAGCGGCCAATATTCCGCAGGGTGATAAATATCATATGATGAATGGCAGATATCCACAGCCTGTTGGCTAGCATCTGTGGCCAGATCCAATCGCAGTTCGTTTTGATACTGTCGCGAGAGATTCCTCGATGCAAGAGCAATGTGCAATAATACACCCGTATGAAAGCTAGTGCCAGACAAGCGGCGCATGGTTTGAATCTTCATGAGTTCCCAGGCTGTTGCTTCTGAGGACATTCCTAGATGACTCAGGTCAAGACCGAGGTTCAGGAAGATGTCGCGGGATGTGATCAGTATTTTGGTAGGGCTATTGTCGACTTCCAGAACCATTGCGAGAATGTCATGTAGAACCTGTTTGGGCGAAGCAGGGCCGTGGAAATCCCCATAGTCAAGGTACTCGTCCCAAATGGGGGCGGCAGGGACCGAAGTATTTGTATTGTTTCTGTCCGAAACCAGTTTGTGGATGGAATCAATCAAATGTAATGCCTCCACCGAAAGATACTGGAACTCGAGCGTCTGGTGTGCTGTATCCTTCAGCTTGGGAGTGAATGAACTGAAAGTATATAAAAAGAAAAGACCGACAGATGCAATTATTTCAATCGTTTGGTTCATTATATTTTGACCGAATTGAGTCTCAAGGAGTACCCGGGCCATCAGTCCCTCGAGACGCCGCAGTCGGACTTGGTTCTCGACGTTGTTTACAATCAGTGTCTGTTCGACACGCAGAGCGGTATTTGCGGTGTGCAGTGATGTATCTTCAATGCGAGCTGTTGATTGTTCAATTCGAGCAGCGGAGAATGCCTAACACGAGTGAGTACAATGTATTTACATGACAAATTACTCACTGTGAATTGCAGGTAACACTTGTTCACATGTTCCTTCAGATGTCCAATTTTTTTCTCGATGTCATCTCGCTTCATCCAGGCTTTAAATTTCGTTCCGAAACCCCGGAGGCCTGTGCTGCTGTCCACTGGAAAAAATTGGTGGCACATGGAAAGAACATGGAGCATATCTCTGAAAAGCTCGTTGGGTCATACAATAATTTGTACTCAAGGATGAGGCCTTACGCTTTAAGATTTCCCAGGGCGCTTAGCAGCGCAGGTGCCTGGAATGTATCTTCATGCCCTCTGGTGAGGTTGGATAGGTCAGCGAGTGTGTGAAGGACATCATCCGTGAGGTCCCGAATACGCCGCCGATTTTCGCTGACCTGGATTGGCCTCAGTCACGCTCAAACGAAGAAGCTATGTTTCGTGCACCTTTTCTATCGAGCGTTGAATGCTCTGGCCAACCTCGATGAGCTCCTGGATGAATGAGGACAGCGTGATTACGGTTGTAATCACAGTTATTGGGTCCATACTTGGAGAGCACGGCGGGGGAAGTGACGATCAGCTGCGAAAGGCTCGAAATAGTGGAAGATTTGACGGCCGGACCGGGAGCCGACACCCCAAAACAGCTGTGAGAATTTTGCATTACGTACTAAGCACTATGGAGCGCGGCAAGAGCGCGGCGCGTTCTACGACGACGTGGTGAAGAATGGCCCGAATCCTGCTACTAGTAGATAGAGTGCTAGTCAGGCGGTGGTCGAAGCTGATGTAAACTGGCCAAAGCCTTGTTAACTTGCCGCGCAGAAAGAAGGATTTTCAGATTTGTAGTCGAAATACTAAGGCCCTCCGGGCACCCCTGGTACCTCTTTCCGGACCAGGTACCCGTACACCAGATTTGTTTGTCAATTCTAAGATATCATATTCCGAGAAACTTGAAAATGGCTCAAAGATTCCCTCGGTCCCCGCTTGCGCGTGCGCGCAAGCAGTGACCAGCTCACATCGAGCCGGCAGATGCCAGACCTGATTTGGGAATGAATACAGTGTTGAATCTTCATTGTTTGAGTTTCTACTGGAGAGGAAAGTCGCTTTCAGTAGGAATATCTTTTGGATTTAATATTGTCCTTGAATTAATGAACAGCGGGCCATGCTATTTGTGTGAGGTACGAGCTAGTCTCATTTACAGACGCTAAAACAAAATGGTGCTCGTACCTCACATGTTGTACTCTGTTGTAAACATCGAGCGACTGGTGGCCGACTTATTTCAAATCACAAAACAATTCAGATGCTGGTATGCATTCCAGAAGGGGTTTTTCATGAATGCGAAGTCTCATTGGTATTTACTAGCATAAATTGAGCAAATTTTCCCAGCAAATCGCGACGGCAGAGTTGAAGAACCCCGATTCGGACTTTGATGGCCCAATGGATGGCAAATCTGGTCTTTTATTCCGCGAGAATGGAAGTTGAAAACAAAGGGTCTGAAGAGAGATTTGGGGTCTGACCTAGATTTAAATGGCCTTTGTCTCTCAAAGTTTGGGGATGGGAGTCCTTGAAGTTCTAAATAGGCATGCCAATGAGTAAATGAGTTTCTATCTACCATTTGATCGATAGAGGCGCACACCTGCGAGTGCCCGAGCGGCTCTGTTTTTGGTCCATAAAAGGATTTATCCTCGCTATTTAGTTTTTTATTGTAGGCGGTGGGTGGGGCTGAAGACGACACAGCGGGAAGAAGAGGGAAGGGCGAGTGACGATGGCCAGGTTGCAGGCACCATACATCAGTTTCGGGGGGACAGACAGGAGACAGGGGACTGGGAGAGGTTTTTGAGATATTTATTTATCTATTTAATTTCGAGAATCCCACTGATGGCATTGGGCCAGGAGGCTGAGAAAGGGTTTTTTGAGCGTACATTTAATTAATTTTGAGGATTTCGTTGATGCGATCATTTGGTCGTGATTTGGAGATTTTACAATTCGCGTCTGAGACCTGGGTCCGTTACCCGTACCAGGAACTCAGGAGAGCCGGATTATTAGGTCAGGAACCAGGAGTTTATAATTGTTCGGAGCAGTTAATTAATTATTTTCGAGAATTTCCGTGATGGGATCAGTGATGGTCGTGATTTGGAGATTCGACAATTCGCGTTTGAGACCTGGGTCCGTAACCGGTACCAGGAATTACGTTCAATTTTCACTTGAATAAGTGATAAGTTACAAGATGGACTCCAATCTGAATAGGTAGCTCAAAGAAACCAAAAATCAGGCTCTCGATTTTTTCTACGGGACATACATTTTTGAAGCTTTTACATTGCCCGAACAAAATGGATACATACATACATAACTAAACCGTAGGAATACAACTAAGCGCGACACATTCCCCCACATCAATAGCGCCAAAACCGCCCTCGTTTCGCCAGTCCGCAGTCCCACCCTGCGCCTGCGCGAGCCGCACAAGAGGCTCGAGCGCTTCGTCGTCGCTGCCCGCAAAGGTCGCGAAATGCATCGCAAGCGTGTGGCGCGCGCGCACATCTGCGGCCAGGCGCACCGCGTCCTCGGGTGTCGCGTGCAGCGTGACCAGGTGCGTGTCGTCGGAGAGCTGCAGAGGTCAGAGCTGCCTTCTCCCGCAAACACGGTGTGCTCACTTTATATCCCATTTTGCCGAGCACGGTGAGGGATGCGCCGGACCAGATGGGTATCATTGCGAGGTCGAATGGGCCGAGCTTTTGTCCGATTTCTGCGCGCGCGTTAGAGATAGTTTCAAGAATTTAACGAGAAGTGTACCCTTGAACGCCGGACATGCACCTTCTGCGGTTTGATATCCAGTATCGCTGGACGGTTGTCATTACAAGCCAGTTATCGCAGAGTAGAATGAGCGTACCCTGCGAAATAGACGGATGCAGCTGGTGGGGCGCCCTCAGGAATCTGCTGGACGACCCAACTGCACCACAGACTCCAGTTTTGGTCTAGCATTCCTCTGCCTGCTGCCCGTTAGCACGCGGATAGTAATCGTATGTAAAATACAATTACCGCTGTTATGCTGTGCAGGCGTGCAGGTAAAGCTGTAGCTAAATTTCTGGCCGGCTACGGGGGGGAATGCGATGTTGTCCCACCAGTCGAGGTCGTGTATGCAGTTTCCTGGGATCCCGACCGATTCCAGAGTGGCCTTGACGCCAAGAGGCACCAGAAAGTCCACCCCGTGTGATTTTTTCCAAAGTGCTTTAAGCGCGTCGAGATCGCAGTGGTCGTAGCTACATACTTGAATGAGATAGAGATGGTCGAAGAAAAGAAAAACCTACTGGTTGTGGCTGATGGCCACGAAATCGACATCGGGGAGGTCCTGGATTTTGCATGGTGGTGGCAGGCGCCGCCGAGGTCCGACCCAGGCCGATGGATAGGCTCTGTCAGAGAATATCGGGTCGAACACGATCCGAATTGGGCGTTGCCCAGATTCTGCAGGCAACTGGACGAGAAACCCCTGTAGAAACAAATCAATAAATTGTCAAAATATTCAGTCGAGTGGTGGTTCCATACGGCATGTCCCAGCCAAGTTGCACAGAGCTTGTCCACCGAGTCCAATACTTCGAAATTTGGCTTGACCGTCTTTACGGTTTTTACTCCGTGCAAGTCCTGTTGTAACGGCGTTGCGCGAACAAAAGGAAGTCGCATGAGGCCCAAGGCACTTGCAAGCATGGTTAGCACTGGGGGCCAGGGATTCTCAAAAGGTCCGTCTGCATTTCTTCGGTTTTTCGAGGGCGTAAGGACAGCCATTTGGAAGATACTGAGCAAGTGCAAGCGCCGCCTATAATCGCCAGTGATGTCATTGGAATACTCTTGGTCAATAAGGCCAAACAACCACGCAGAAAGTTAAATAGCATCCATGGAGCCAGAACAGCGAAAGCAGCAGTTCATTATCGGCGAGAATGAGACGGGATTTGTCTTAAGCTTGAGCCTGAGGAAAGTTCAAATCGGACTCGGAGAAAATTGTGGAATCAATCACGTTCTGCCGATGTGGCACTGCCACAGCGCTCCTTCCACAATCATGTCATCCCCGTTTGCCACACAACTGGGCACCAATTATTGTCCTAACGACGAGGAATTAGCTCAAATAAAGACACTCTTAATTGAGCCCTCTCTGCAGTTAAAGCACCTTGACGATGAAATCGCGAGTATGCAGAAGGCCATCGAAAAATTGACCGAGGAACGCGAAAGCCTTAACGCATATGTGACGGCCCACAAAGCTCTTATTTCCCCCATCCGACGACTTCCACTCGATATTATCGAGGAGATCTTCGTGGCCTGCATTCCCATGCACCGAAATTGTGTTATGAGTGCCGACGAGGCACCTATTATCCTGGGACGGATATGTGGTTCGTGGAGAACCATATCGCTCTCAACGCCTCGCCTTTGGTCCAGACTTCATATCGTCGAGCCTACGCGGCCATACAGTACAGGATCCTACCCGTCTACTTCTGGCTTATTTGCAGCCAAGGTCGCGCAGCGTCTGGAGGTCACCAATACTTGGTTGCGACGTTCGGGAACATGCCCTCTCTCAATTTCTTTTGAAAGCAACCTCGGTGACCACGACATGAGCCCACCGCTCACAGGGTCACCTTCCCCCCATCGAACACAAATCTCTTCTTGAATGCGCTCGTCCCTTTCGCCCGCCGTTGGCAAAATATCCGATTAGTAACCTTCCCCTTTGCGCTCGAGTCTTTTTCGCGCCTGACCGGGGAGGACGTGCCTCTATTGGAACATTTGAAAGTCGTACACCGTTCCGACCACCGGGACCACAATTCTCATGATCAATTGTGCTTTTCTGGCATCCTCGGTGGCTCGAGTCTTTTAAAATTCTCCTTTTCGGGAAGCAACATTATCACTTCGGACTTGCCGCTTCGGTGGGGTCAGTTGACGGCACTGTCCCTCATGATGTTGGGCGGATGGAGCTTCGAGCACCTGACGAGCGAAAGCGTCCTGGTCATTCTCTCCGGGTGTCCAAAACTTCAGACTTGCAGGCTACTCGTGAATGATCCCCCGGAAGGATATTTGGGGGATTCCATCGCCGAATGTCTATTTCTCCGAACCTTTAAACTTCGCTGTGTTGGTTCCGGATCCCCCATTTATACTTCGGGGCGTCTGTTAAGCCGCCTTTCACTACCGGATTTGCGGGATTTCACCCTGAGCGGGCAAGGGGAGCCTTGGACCTTCAATGCTGGGGACTCCCTTGTGGCCCCCCTCGCCGCTTCGACCCGCTTAGAAAGTATCGGCATTGACAGTGAACTGTTTTCCAAGTCCTCTCTGATGGAATTTTTTGGCGGCTTGCCACCCACCCTAAAGCGTCTGCATATCGGGGACCTGGTTACCATGTGGCAACCTGCCGGCGTGGTAATGGCAGCCCTCGATGACGACACGTTGGCAGCATTGAGTGTGTCCCCAGATCACCCAAGCCTCTGCCCCGCACTGCAGGAACTGGTCATATCCAATTGCCGTAATGTGTCTGACGAGGCGCTGCTTCACTTCATAATCTCCAGGATGCCTGCACTCAGGCGCGTCGACGTCAATTTTGACCGGGAGAGGGAGGTTGATATACTCCCGGATCTTCAATCGTTCGTGGATGACGGTCTCAAGGTCTCCATTACGCATATTTCGGTTACACCGCCACAATTTTCTCCCTGGCAGGGATTGCCCGATCCGCCGCCCGGGTCTTGGGGGAATTGGCAGTGGCCTTCGAACGTACCACATTGACATTCTTGTTGCACAACTGTAATATTTCATTCGAATGCTTTAAATTCTTAACCGCGACGCGTCACAATCACCCATATCCAGCCAAATATAATCATCCCGAAAGAACGCCACCGCCAGGAATGCGAGGATGAGAGGAGGGAGGAAGAGAGCGAGAAGGTCTGGTTCGAGCCGCCGCCGCTGCGACGGTTGCGTCAGGCGTAGTAGAGTCGGTAGAGGTCGAGGAGGAAGTAGGAGTCGATTCAGTTGAGGTACCTCAGGCACAGGTCAACATGCAAGATCTCTCTATGGCCACACTCCACGAATTAGATGCGGCGGCTGGATTCTCGGCACCCTCCTGACCATTGCTGTTGTGCTGGTCAATGTGGCAAACCATTTGAACCGCATTTGCTTCTATATGTCTTGGGCTGGCATGTATTGAATTGCCCACTCTGGCCACACTCCCAACGTGTTATTCTGGATGGTTTCTCCAAACATGGTCAGGAATCTAATCATTGCGTCCCAACCGTCTTGGTCAATATTACTATAAACACAACTAAGGCCGCAATGATCAAGGTCAGTTGTTCGTTACTCGTGAACAGGCCCTGACGAATGAATAGGCATGTCTGTTATCTTAGCTTCTATATGTCCTGGATCCAGATGGAATTCCAGTTGAATATGTCTTCCTCCGCAATTGTCGGCGAAAAATATCGCTTAAAAAGCCCGTTCACCTCGAGGTACTCTCTGTGTTGGACATCCCGACCCACCCACAGGACCCACACAAACCATGATTTTCAAGACCGCCGTCTCTTTGCTCTTCGTCGCCACAGCCCTGCATGTGCGAGCGGCCCCACCTGTACCCGCCGCTCCGCCTCTGCCGGTTGGAGTTGCTGTCAACATCGTTGACTTCCAGGGCAACGTGTTCGACATCAACGGTCGTCTCACGGCGCCGCTCACAGCTATATCTACGCTCAACCACAAACCGGGGGAACCAGCTCAGGCGGTAAGTACTATCTCTTTTTCTCCTTTTTTTGTTATTTTGAAAAAAAAAACCAGTGGAGCCTCTCAGGGCCGACTGGCGGGACTTCATTCACTGTCGTCAGTCTCTCTGCGGGGACATTCATGTCGTACACCACTGCCGCCGTCGGAGGAGCGCCGGTAAGACGCAGCTTTGCGGGCAGACGGTACCCACTGTGTGGAATATTATACCCAGCTCAAATGGGGTCGGCTACAAGTTCGTTTTTGAACCGTCTCGAACTTCATCTGCTTGCTCACCGCCTGAACAGCATTATTGAGTCGAAATCGCGTCAGGCCGTGATGAGCTGGCTCCATAGCAATTCTACTATTGTCACGCCTACGACTCCGGCCAGTCTTTTCCTCGCAGTGTCTGAGTCGATTTCAAACTAATATTACACACACATCAGCTTACTCTGGAAGTGTTCGACCCTAACGAGGCGCAGCAGATTTTTGGCTTTGTTGGCTGTGCGGCCTTTTAATTCCGCTGTGAAAAGTTTGCCTGCTAATGGATTTCGAATAGTCATTTAAACAGCGGCACGAAATGACTCGAGTCGCTCAGTCGCTGCATGCGTATTTTTTTACTGCTTTTTACTGGTTTGTATATCAACTTTGGTTCAATGTTATGTGATCCCACTTCCAGTCATTATCCTCCATTCAATGCTATTGAGGATTTAACCCCTGGCAACGAACTCGGAACCAAATTTGCAGAGGGACTCAGGCTAAACCAATCGAGAGATGTGATGCGGGGAATGCTTTCATCCGACGGTGGAATGACGGTCCAAGATTCTTGGAGAGCGCTTTCGAACGGAATGAGTAACATGGAAAAGACGCTGAGTCAAACCTTGGACCTTTGAAATTGGCTAGATGTTGACCTCAATAAACAAATTAGACAAAGAGTATCAGTACAATAACTATATAAGTATACTAGTAAGCACCAATCAAGTCCTCGAAACTACATACATGGCCCGACTTCTCCAAAACTGAACATCCCCCCTGGCGACGCCATCCCAATACTCGGTGGGACTCAACGGGTGATGATAAGAGGGAGGCACATGAATCGCGCGTCGTTTATCTCCGCTAGCTCCAACGCACACAAAAAATGTTCATTGCGCGAGACGGCGATGAGCAGCTCAAGATGCGGATCTTCGGACGCGAGGGCGTCGCGGAAGAAGCTGACCAGGTTTTCGGTGTGCGGGGCATCGAGATCGCCGAATGCGAGGTGGGTAAGATAGGGGAGCGAGCCATCGAGGAGCGAACTGTAGTTGAACCAGCTGGGGGGTTAACGATCTCGAGATGTGTGATGCGCGTAAAGACGGGGTGCGTGAAATCCGGCGCGGTCATCTGCCTGGTGGGCGACCAGAGTATGGACGCATCAATTGAGAGGCGTCGGAGGTTCGGGGACAGGACGGAAAAGAGCTCGTTTTTGCTGGCGAGGGGATTTCCCAGCATGAGAGATGAAGGTTGGTGCAGAGCGAGATTATGTGCCGTGCTCGAATGTAAGAGGCACCCGAGGCGATATGAAGGGCTCGGACGTTTCTAGAGAAGAATGCTGCGGGTCGGGAGGAGAAAGTGCGCCAGAACAAGTCCTGTTTAACGCAACTGCTCCCAAGAACGATGGTTTCATAAATTACCGCCTCGACCCTGTGGAATAAACTTAGCTCGGCCATTACAGAGGCGATCGGGTGGCGCACCATATCTGAACACGACTAGCGACCAGGGCCAACTGAGGGGCGCATTTTGGATGAGCGCGGGCGGTCAGTTCAAATATCTCTCTTTCAAGTTCGAAGGGGAGGTCAGTGATGCCTCCCTTGCGTGAAATGCAGTCCTGCATGGTACGGCGTAAAGCGTGAAGGTGAGAGAACCTGAAACGCGAAATCGATCATCGCGCTTATATATTGTCTAACCCTGCATTGTATTGATCCGCCCAGGTCGCCCCGAATAGAAATCTACCGAGGCCGGTGGGGTCGGATCTGTCGATATCCCGCACAAAAATACATCGCTGTTTTCGTAGTCAAGCTATATGTGACGGTTGCACAGGGAACTTGGAAAGTCAACTCTGGTCAAACTGAAGTCGCGAAAAGATATTGCCAGCGTCATCAAAGAGCTTGATAAGCGAGTAAAAGACCGTGATTTTCCTGATCGGCGTTCAAAGCTGTGCCATCGATGTGCTTCTATTGTGATTGATCCGCAATTCGGTCAAAGGATAGATAACCGGAAAGAGCGAAACTTTGAATCCGACATTCTCGGGACACCGAGGTGGCCGACATCCAAATTAGAATCTAGCAGGCTAAAATAGACTGCTCTAGATTCCGGAAAGCTCTGAATTATAGAGAGAGCGTCCTCTAATCTTTTACTGCCGCCACAATGCTGGAAGGCCCGAAAATTTCATCCAGAATTGAATTTGCTGTTGGTGGGATTAAGATCGGCAGGTACAGAACCAACCAATAGCGATACTTCCTGTCAAGTTGGATTTAAAGAGATGCCGGGTCTTCGCCTTCCGTGTCGTATTCATATCATCCTCCCGTACATCACACCGTTCCCATTTTGTGACGCGAAAGACTCAAGCTATTGGATAGCTCTTGAGCTCCTGAACGTTCCAGTGAGGTCTTGAAGTGACGATGCCGTTCGGTCGAAGGGCATTGTGTTTCAATCTCACCGCATCTTCTGCTCTGCGAATGTCAGGATATCTGTGGTCAACTTGGCCTCATATAAAAAACCGACGCTGGTAGACCGTGGCATTTTCGAATGGAATATGTCCAGATAGCCGTTGGGATTGTCGTCAGGAAGGGAAATTTTACCAAATATCAAGGTGGCGACATCTCTGTCAGTCCTACAACTCGTTCCGCAATTTTCGTCGCTCTAAAGTGTACGTGTCCAAAAATCTTCGTGACAGACCGCCGAGAGCTCCAGCAAAATACCAACTGAGGGTCTGAGGTAAAACGGGATTGTGCTGATTTCCAAGTAGCCTCAGGCCAGCTCAAGTCAGCACCTGCTGGCCCACTGTTCCAGACTGAGAAAGCAGAAAGCAAGTCAGTTGAAAAGCGAAAGTTTGGCACAAGGAGATTGCCAAACAAACAGAAACTGTTTCGCTCGCCTCGCATTAACTCGTGCAGTGGCCGCAAGCGAGACTGAGGACGCCACTTGGCAAGACTGGGCCTCAGACATTTCATTGTTCGCTACACAAAAATGAAACGGTCTCAGGCTGCTTCCCCAGCCGCAGAAAAGAGATCGAATAAAAAGGCAAAAACCTCCCCAGGGACCGCGCAGAATATGGGTACGGAGGATTCGGAAGGATGGACGAAGGTAGAAAAGCGGAAACAGAAGAAACGCAGAAGCAGGAAGTTAAATCTGACGTGAGCTCGCCGCTCTCGTCGTGATATAATGCTGACTTTTCCCAGTCCACTCAGCCGCGGTTCATGTACGCCAACAGCGAAATCGTTAAACGAAATCATGCCATAGGGATCGAGGTAGCTCATGGACTCCTTGTCTCGCATCGTGCTTAACCTGTTCGTGCTTCAGGATGTCAGAGACTTAGCTTTGCATTTAACAGCGGATGCACCTCCACCCAATGGCTCCGCATAAATGTAAGAATCATCTAATTAAGTTTTTTCTTCTAACTGACCCCACGTAGGATTCCTCACTCATTCAGAAGGTGGTGACTCTTCTGATTCCGGGATTGACCCCAGAACTCTTGGGCCTGCCCCCGCTCCCGACAGCTGCTACTTCAAATCCTAACCTGCCGATCTCAATACCCCTTCCCACTCCCGGAACCTCGTCGTCCATCCCTTTCATAGCCTCCACCTTCAGTCACGCGTGTCCCACCCGCGCGCCAGGCGAGCAGACGCGTATGCACAGCATCCTGACCGCGTTTTTCCAAGGTCCCATTACGGCGGCCGAGCTGAAAAAGCGGGTGACCACCCAGAACAACCGTGCGTTCACGCTTCTCGCGCTTGCTACTTACTGACTTGGCGTGCAGTACAACGTACGCGCGAAAAAGATCCGACACAATACCTGCTCACGCTTGAACAGATGGTCGAAAATGAGTACCCCATTCCATCATATGTGGCCGACGTGTTTCAGAAGCCGGACGGTTGGATTGAGACCCCGGAAGAGCAGAAACCGTCTCTCTTGGATGATCCAGTTAAAGGACCCAAACGAACGGTATATTGCATCGATTGTGAAATGGTATGCCCGTACCCACTTCAAAAGCACTCTATCCGACCGTTTCGTCATTTCCAGTGCTTGACCGAGGACGGCAAGGAGCTCACACGAGTTTGCCTTATCGACTTTGATTCGGGGTCGTTGTCTACGACCAGCTGGTTAAGCCTTCGAAACCGATCCTCGATTACCTTACGCGGTAAGCATCTCTCCAGCTGTGTTTGTACCTGAGCTGAACTCGCTCTAGATGGTCTGGCATAACAGCTGAGCAGTTGGGTCCTGTTACAACGACCCTCGCTCAAGTCCAGGCACACATTCTCCGCCTTCTTTCCCCACCTGCCGCCAACCCCTTCTCCAGCAGCAACACCCCATCCGCGCCATACCTCACCCCCATCCTCGTCGGGCACTCCCTGGAATCCGATCTGAAGGCGTTGAAGCTTTGCCACTCGAAATGCATCGACACAGCAGTGCTGTATCACCACCCGCGTGGGCGGCCACTCAAGCCTGGGCTCGCGTGGCTGACGAAGAAGTGGTGCGGGCGAGAGATCCAGACGGGGGGTGAGGGCGGTCACGATCCCGAAGAGGACGCGCGTGCCTGCCTCGAGCTTCTGCAGAAGAAAATGGAGGGGGGTCCGGGATTTGGCGAGTTTAAGACGGACTACGAGTCGATCTTTGAGCGCATGGCGCGGTCGACCAAGCGCGTGGAGAAGCACCGGGCGGCCGTTGTGGACATTGGGAACCCGGCGGTGATGCACGGGAGCAAGGCCACGACGGCGATCGGATGCAAGGACGACAACGAGGTTCTCAAGGGCTTGCTGGAGGCGGTACCGTCGCACCACTTCGTCTTTGGGCGTTTCATGGCGCTCGCGAACGTCTTGGGATGTGAGTGTATTCTCGGTACTTCATTTTACATTGATTCTGATGCACATATTAGGGTCGGCACCAAAGCCCGAAGCGGGGGTACCTTTACCTGAGCTCGCGCCCTCTCCCGGGCCCGACGTGCTAGACCCGGTGCTAACGGCGCTTGATCAACATCTGAAGACGCTTTATGCCAACCTTCCCCCTCGTACCGCACTTATCGTCTTCACCGGGCATTCCGACCCGCGTCGGATGGCGCTGCTGAATGCACGCAAGACAGCATTTGAGACGGCGATACGGAGCGGGCTGCCCGCGGAGGAGCTGGGATCGGACCTGCGGTGGTCAGCTAGTGACGGTCGGGATCTGGAGGAGGCCGTCGCGTTGGCAAAACGAGGGCTTTTGTTCCTCGGAGTTTTATGAGGGATGGAATCAATGGAATTTACATAGGTCAAAGGAAAGTATGTAGCAATCCAGTTCTTCCCCATCGATCATCTTCCTCGCACTTATCGGCATTGAATCGGCTACTTGATAATCATCTGGCTAGAACGAGAACAAAAAAGGGTCGTGTCAAGAAAACTAATATCCCACTTCGTCCTCTTCCTCCAACCAACACCCTTGCGATTATAATGGCTACTGCTCACCCTCGGCCCTTGGGCCACGTTTCTCTCGGTGTGCGCAACTACGAGGTCTCGAAAGCATTTTATACTGCTGTGCTTGCGCCAATCGGGCTACGCATAGTGTACGACAGTGAGGCCAAGAAACCCAGCCATAACACGCGTACGCTGGGCTACGGCCGACACGAAGACGAGGAGCCGCTGAACATCTTCGAGTTCGCCAAAGCTGCTCCGCCGGGCGAGGGTTTCCATCTCGCTTTTAATGCACCAACCCGCGAATCCGTGATCGAGTTCCACGCGAAGGCCCTCGAGTTTGGGGGTAAGGACAATGGGAAGCCAGGCGTGAGGAAGCACTATGGCGATAACTATTTCGCTGCCTTCGTCATTTGTCCGGATGGCTGGCGGTTGGAGGCCGTCTGTAAAAAGCCCGAAGACGTTGCGGAGGAAAGCGAAGAACCTGTGGAGAGCTGAAATGTTAACGCCCACAAAAAACACCTGGCGGATTTTCTTTTAAACGTTTACGAGCCCACGCCATTCTGTAGGTCCACGACATAGCATAAAATCGATATTTACTTCTGGTATGCAAAATTTATCTCAAGGAGATTCTTCAGTGTAAACCATCTCACTAGACCAAGCTTTTCGCGCGAAATATCGGGCGGGAAGTAGAATTGAAGCCATGTTTTTCTACAAGTCTTATCCTAGACCGCCGCTGTTCAACTTGTCTATTGACTCTCAAGCCGGCAATTGGACGTTCATTTTCGTAGATAAACACGATGCTTCAGTCTTCTCCCGGACCGCTGCTAAACTAGTGTGTAAGCCAAGCTGTAAACGGACGTTTGTTTCGTTGACAGACACTTGCACACGAAGCTCAAACCTCATGAAATGCTTGTGTCATATTAGGTTGAAGTTGAACAAATCAAAACCTTGTGTGTTGGGGACAAAGGACAAGGTCAAATGCATTTGAATATTTAGTTCCTTTCCAACTGGGTCATTGTGCGATGCTTGGTAAAATATAATCCTCGTAAGCTGAGGGCTTAGAAAAAGAAAATTCGCGGATACAATGACTGCAACTGAGCAACGAACATTTCTTCCGAATGAGTAGCCATAAATCTGGCTTGACCTGCCAGGACGTAACGAATTGGACGACTTGCTTGCGCATTTGGTGACAGTGATACCGCGAGCAGCTATCAGACTCGCTGGCAGAAAAAAAGCTCATGCTCAGAGTAGATGGAGAAGAGATGAAAGAGGCGGTTGAGATCGTTATAGTGCTCAGCAAAGATGAGCTAGCCAACTGCTTCTATTATTGCGGACGCCCCTAGGAAACGCGGGGGCAGTATCCGTCCGAAATGCGTGACAAGTGGGAGAGCTGGAAGCGGAGGGAAAGAATCATAATATTCCAAGGATATTCATATCGACATGTGAATGCTGGAAAGTGAGGACCGTTAATCTCCCACAAACCTGAGAACTAAGATAAATTCAAATGTTTGAGTGAAAGTTTTTAACCCCCGAGCACGCATTGTGGCATAGCAAGGACTGGGAGAAACTTACTCGATTGGCGAACTGAGGGGTCGTATATCTCGAGTGGAGTCAAAGAAAGTAGACACGGATTCAGGGACAAGGGGCGTGACACGGAGCTTTTAGTCGCGACATCCAAAGCCGGCAAAGCAGTTGAACTCTACAAACGAATCCTGTTTGGTTTAGAAGTATCTGCCAAGCAATTCAATGCCAAACACCCTGTTGCCAAATAACCTCCCCGAACCATAACCTCAATACAGTAATGATCCACTGAAGGCGACTTTCCCCTCTGCCAGTAGTCTACTAGCCTTTTATTATGGGAAGCGATGGCGGCCACTGTTCTTTCGTTCTCCTGGCCGAGTTCGACATTCTCGCAGGAGCGCAGCTTAAATATCAATTTCCTCAGCCTTTGGGTGTCGATGAAAGGTAGACGAGCGTAGTCAAGCAACACTGGAACACACCATTCTGACCGTGCCTCAGCGTTCTCGCCATGTCGATGCTCCCGGATGGAGCAGAAACTCAGCTGGATGATTGGACCATCTTTTTCCTCAATCAGACCCCCTTCAATACTATTTCGCCGGTCCTTGCTTTGGATACGCCAGAGGTCAAGACAACCGCTCTGATGGGAGAGCCAACCCCTGCCCCCGACAAGCCAGATCTATTGTGTGTTCTGAATCTGGTGCGCACCAAACACGACCCGACTTTGGATAGGTGCGCGACGTCTTCATCGTCCCTGCACACCGATTGACTCGTTATAGAGGGGCCAGGGTGTTGGCGCTGGCGATATGTACCCGACACTCATTCATTCAAATTTTCAAGGTGGAAATCTTTGACGTTTCGGTTGCACGAGCATTTACTGTCCTTCTAGCCCGTCCTTCTCATGGCACTCGACGATTACTTCTCGGATCCGTCTCAGGATTGTCTTGCCCGGCTCTTTGATGCCGTCAACTCTATGGACCTCTCCGGTGCACCTATCTTGACTCGCAACGAGAAAATGGTTATGCGCTCCTCGGAACGGAAGGATATCTTTGCAGAAAAGTTCGCCCATCTTGCACCACCTCCCCAGAACTGGAACAACAACAACGTCCAGACCCTTCTTCAGCACCGATCGACCCCTTCGGGCGAGTCGGTGTTGAGCTTTGAGGAGGGCATCTTGATGCGTAACAAGGACCGGGAGGAAGCAGTAATATCAGTCCAGCAATCGACCGGGCAATCTTCTCCATCCGAGGCATCTTTCTCCCTTGGCGGAAGCGCTGTCTGGGTCGGGGACGAGAGTGGAATTGATGTCGGGAGCGGTGAAGGTGAAGACGACAGTATCATATCATTCGTCGGTACGACGGTAAATGAGCCTATTCGCCGGCGGCGATCGACCGACGCGTCGTCGGGGTCGTCGCAGGTGCACCTGAAAGACGGGTTACTCCGGCCTTCTATGATACACACCCCGTCATACTACGACCCTACTCAGCGGTCTGGCATGGCGAAGGACACACACTTCTACCACACGACTGTCGCGTACAAGGACTACCAACTCCCAATCAAAATGCCTTTAGCGACATTTCCTGAAGAGGTCGGCGACGTAGGTTTTTTCGTGCCCGTCGGACCGATGCTGATGGCTTTCGTCCAAGTATTCGCTCATCACCCTCATCAAGGCCTTCTCCAGCCAGGCGCTGGTTTCCGGCCCGCAGCACCCCCATTTGCACACGAACGGCCCACAAACACACCCCATAATAATCCTCTTCAATGCGCTAGTGACGGGGAAGCGCATAATATTTCTGGGGCACAGGAAGCCTGCGGGAGAAGTGTCAAGCTTCGTGCTCTCGGCTTGCGCGCTTGGGTCCGGGTGCGGCGCGGTTCTCCGCGGCTTCATCGAGCGTTCGTTCCCGTACGCCAACTTGAATAATCGGGACGAGTGGGAGGCAGTGTGCGTTCTCTCCGCGCTTCACTCGTTCGGTAGCTCACCTGCCGCTTAGGCCTGCGTACATTGCCGGAGTCACTAATCCGATATTTAAGTCGTCACCGACATGGGATCTATTACTCGATATATCCACCGGCTCGGTCACCGTCGCGCGGGATATTCATAGCACATATCCGGTCAACGCCGGTATGCCTTTGGCGGTCCCGAGTATAGTTCGGAGTGCAACGTTTAGCACGGAAACAACCCTCGGGAGTGAAGAGGATATGGTCCGCGCCGCGAACGCGAAGGACGGGGGAAAGGACTTCGTGGCAAAGGCCGATAATAACGCAGACAATCTCTTCATCGAAGATGTAAGTTATGTGATTTACAGTGCTCCCCCATTTCTTCTTGTGCGATGAGGCTGATATCATCATTTAGATCAAGTCAGCGATCGAGTACCATTACGGAGAGAGCCTCGTCCGTTTGCGGTTCACGGAGTACGTGCTGCGATTCGTGCGGCTCGCTTCGCGGTACGAGGAGGATACGATTGGAACGACAAAGTTCGGCTATCCAAGTTGTGCGTTCGATAGCCGATTGCCGAACCCTAGGCTGGGGAGCGGCATCGTCTTCAACGATGACAGCGCCGGCAGGAAGGAGCTTGCAGCGAACTCTCATCGCATTGAGGCGTGGCGAAAGACGAATAGCTATGAGTACATCTGCGCGGTGGGTTGACCTATTCATGTTCTCCCCTATATGCGAGTGACACAAATTGTAGGATTTCAGGAATGCCCAGCTCATGGACGCGATACAAGGGTTTGACGTGGCACATCAGCTCTTTCGCATCCGAAATGCCAAAACGATGTCGGAGGCAGAGGTGTCAACGATTATGAGGACACTGGCGGAAAATGTGAAGACATATGACCAAGTAGTCGAGGTACGCCGATTTATATCAATCAAAACAAAACAAAAAATGCGCCTGACTTACAAATCTTACAGCTTTTGGCGTACTTGATGCCTCATGGTGGTGGGCTGCTGCATCTTGCATTCAGTTTGTTCCACCAGAAGGAATCTGTTCGGGATGCGACAGTTGATCTATTTAACCAACTACGAGCGTTTCCGGTTGGTCATTCATTTCCCCTGTAGATCACTGTACACTGACAAACGCCTATCATTATCTATCAGGTCGGCGTCTTGTTTTTGCAGGCCTTGAATCACTTTCAGCGTTATGCGTATGTGCGGCAGGCCCATGCGCGGGAGAAGCGTATTGCGGCAGAACACCAGTATCACCTGCAGCAACAGCCTGTGCAGCAGCAGCTGCAGCACCAATCGGTGTACGGCTCAAACTTCAGTCGGACTTATTCTACGGACAGGATGGTCACTCCCACGATGAACGGAGGATTCTAGAGCTCTATGTGCATTGTATTCGGACCATTCACTTTTCTTGACGTCTTTTTGTTTCTTTCGACTTCGACCATTGTACTAATATGTACTCCTTTAGTTGTTATATTATATATTATCTTCTGGATTTTCTTCCGACCATGATTCTCGGCTACTGCCTCAAGACTGATGGAACTTTTTCAGGGCAATTTAATTTTCAGCCGATCACTTCGGATTTGCGTGGGCGGTTAGGTGCGGGCCGTGCCGACGGTTCCGTAACGTTCCGTTCCACATAGCGTCCCGATTGGGGATACATCCGGATTTGGACAAACTGAAACGTTGATTCTTATGATCCTCGTCGTCAACAACGAGGAAGTAGGCAACCGCTTGAGCTTGCAAGGGCGCAATTACATGCGGACGAAGCACGCGACAATTCCTTGTCTCGGAAGCCTGAGAAATCCATCGCGCGAACCGATCCGTTAGGCTACGGCGTTAGCAAATTTACAGTGAAGTTTCAGGGTTGTCCGACGGTTGTGCCTCCGCCCGTAGTACGGTCAGGACGGGACTTGCATGGGACGGTGAAACGGAATGTATTTCTTGCCGACCTTCTTTGAACCGATTTTCAGCATTTTGCTGTGTCCGTCAAGCATGATACATTGGGGAGGACGGGAGATGCTTTGGACATGATTTTAATCTGCACGTAGTGGTGATCTTCGGTCGGACGCATGTGGTTCCTCGAGTTTGTGCTTTGAATCAGTGAATGTGCGGAACGCGAACGAGAAGGTATTGGAGGCTGTCCCATGCAGGCAAGACAGCGTGAGTTTTTGACCGCAGTCGATGCTTAGATTGCCGGCTTCCCCAATGCCAAGAGCTCTCGCGTTTTGACTTGCCAAGCTCGGCCATGGGCGTCGTTCAACTATTCAACATCTGGCCCTCCAAGGGGATGTCGATATATTTTAGCTGAGGGCTTTGCCCTTGACAATAAATTCAAACAGTGGTTGAAATCGTTAAAGATAGGTGTGCCAGTACATACCGATGCGGTCCCGTTCAAAAAGTACCGAGTTCCCAAAGTAAATTACGAGTGCATACGGCGCGTCAAGTGTATGCTATATAAATATGTGCTTCCCGCAAGCTTCCCGTGTTAAAATTAATGCGAAGCGTAAAATGCTTCCGGACGTGGGATTGCAAATCAGGAATGCACTGCCCTCCGGTGTATGAGACGCCACCCTAAACTAAGTTCCAAGTACCCTGCGTTGAGACCGATGCTAAGTTAACCGGGCAGCTTCGGACCGCGTCAAGTATCCTGAGTCTTATCCAAAATATTTAGGAGCTGAAAGAATCGGCATTTACATGTATAAAATATTATCCTTGACCGGCTGGCTGTTTTGCTTGATGGGCCACTGTCAAACGGGCAAAAAAGGCCGTTTCTTTCGTTGAAAATGATCGTCGACCGGCAAGCTTGTGCAAAACCTGATTCTCGTAGAGCCCAACAGAACTTATGTAGTCGTCAGATAGATACCCAATATAGGGACTCGACATTGCTCGACGCATTTCGCTGAAGTTGGTTTTCCGACCCGCGCCGGAGATCAATGAAGTTTCTTCCGTTACTCCGATTGATAAGTGATGGAGGCACCGGTCCGAGGGGGATTACTAGGTGTTGCGGCTTTCCATGACCGTGGTGGGAGATGAATGCGATACATCTCGGAAGCATGGTCGACTGAATTCCCTGGAGGTTGGAGCATAAATTGTGATACCTGAGCACCGAGTAGGAATATATAAATGGTGTTGAGGCAGTGAGACGTCCACATTTGAAGATTTTCGGAGCAGGGCGAGTTTCACGGAAACATACATGATCAGCCTAGATCTGATGTCGATTTGATAGGTCCCTGACACATCCCAATCTAGATGCGGCCCCGTGTTCAACGCGTCGGCTGTGGGCTATTGATGTCTGACTTATAATGCTTTGGCTTAGATCCTAACTTCCTTGTTCTACGTCCTCCTCCTCCACCCCTCCTCTTCCTGGTTTCATGCGTTCCGGCACCCACCTTTCCCTCTCCCTCTAGTCCTGGTTTTGGCGCTCTTTTCTTCCTGCTTCCCTGCTTCCTCCCCCTGCCCGCGGCCTCTTTTCCCCGTTGTTTCACACAGTGCACAATTTCTGCCGACTGCACAGTCCATCTGTATTTTAGTTCCCATTTGGTTAATGGCCAATAAGACATTACCCTCGGAAGGCGGTTCGGGCACCTTACAAAGAGGCAAAGCTTGTTTAAGATGCAGGTCAGTGGGTTTGAGCTGTGTTTTCCCGATGAAGCGCTAAATCTTAATCTACGATTTAGGAAGCGGAAAATGGTCAGCCCTCCTGTGTCGCCTGGAGTATTTTTGTAATACTGATCGTCATCGCTAGAGATGCGACGGCTCTAAGCCCGCTTGTCAACAATGCACTAGGGCGAAGAAGGGCGAGTCTTGCGAGTACGACGATGGCAAAGGCAAAACGCGAACTCAACTTCTTCGCGAGACCATCGTTCGCCTCGAACAAAGGGTCCGAGAGCTCGAAGACCCCGAGTACATTTCGCCAGCAGTTACTCTGTATGACCCTCATCTTCGAGGTTTCTCGGAGTCCCCTCCTTCTTCGTCATACGACTCTGCCGGAGATGCCTCGTTCTCTGCCGGACATTCTCCATTCCCTTCTGGTGCGTTCTAGAAGCATCGCCTTCGGCAACGTTAATAATTTTTTTATCTTGCTCAGAGTCGGCAGCACACTCGCCAGAAGGCTCATGGACTCACTCGGTAGGCCGACACCTTGGTGGTCGGGCAATGTTCTGACCGTCATTCTAGGGTGTTTCAGCCTCACCACCGTTATTTGGGCCCGACCTGTTTTTCGAAGAGCCACAGCCACACATCCGGCCTCCAGTCGACCTGGCTATGATGCTGTAAGCTTGTATTCGAACGACTCCGAAACAATTTAACCCTTGTCCACAGCTTGGAAATCTTCTCGCCTCATCGTCACCAATGTGGCCTTGAAATCCACATGGGCCAATTACGGGAAAGTCTGGGTCGCCCCGGGGCCGAGCAGCGGCATCCAGTCCTTATGAATGCCATCTTCCTCTGGGCTTGTTTCATCTCGCGGCCGGAGCCACTATCTCAACATGAGGAGCATTACCTTCACCAAGCCCTCGATGCGCTTCGCGACGCTCTTCGGGATGGGGGCAAGATGATCGACATCGTCCAGGCATCCTGTCTTCTGTCGACATACTTCCTTGCCAACGGCCGTATCCTGGAGGGCAGCTATCACGCCAGTGCCGCCGCCGCCTTGGCGGTTCAGTGTGGTCTCCATGAAAACGTTTCTCCGGAGATGAATTCTTGGATGGCGGACCCAAGCGATGACCTGAAGCCTCTCAAGATGGGCCTTGAGCACGGGGAGCGGATCCTGGCCTTTTGGCAGGTGTACAATCTCGATCGGTGCTGGTCGGTGGCCTTACGTAAACCGACCATAATCCCAGACGGGCCTCACACATGGAACTCAATAAATTGCCCGTGGCCGATGGATATTGCGGAGTATCAGGCGGTTAGTGCCCATTCTTACCGTCGATACCGTGACTGACATTTCATTCCTGCTCTTTAGGGCACGATAAGCTCGGGTGTTAACTTTCAGACGATTAAATCGTTCTTTGAGGGAGACGTGGCCGATAATGGCTACTCCACTCCAGCCCTGCGCGCCAAAGCCTCCGCTCTATTCGAACGTGCCGACACCCTGTCAACCAGCTGGGATTCAAGTACGGCTTTTCTCCTTTTCCGTGACCACCCACTAACCTGTGGACATAGGAATCAAGCTGTCGGATGCTTTCCACCAGGAGATCCATTCCCTCGAGGTCGCCATCTCCGCATTCATATCGACCCTACCCCCATTACACCAGCTGGCTACCACGGGCTCGGAGGACAGACCCATCCTCATCACGGTACACACCCTCGCCCAAGCCGCCATAATACACCTCTACCAGCGCTTCGCTCCTGACGACCCTGTGGCTTACGATAAGTGCTCGCGTGCCGCTAGGGCGTGCGGCGCAGTAATAACACACATGACGGACCCCGACTTTGTTTTCTTAGAACCCATCATCGGGGTATGTCACCTCGCTGTGTGTTCATCGTCTGCGACTGATCTTTTTTGTCTCGTAGCCTTGTTGGGCATCAGCCGCTGAGACCTTGATCCGCGAAATTTCTGCAATCAACTCGTCTTGGCCTCCCATTAACAGCGCTGAAGCCCGCAACGAGCTCGGGACGATCCTATATGCCATGACCAATCTTGCGACCCGATTTCCGCTTCTAGGCAAGTGACCCGCTTTTTCGTCAATCGCGGCGATACTGACGATCGTTCACAGGCATCTCTGCTGCGAAGCTTCAGAAACGCTTGACTGAGCTATAGGCAACGATCCAAGTCCTCCCGGAGATGACCACGACATTTCCTTCTACATTTTCGGACTCACTTCGACTTCACCCGGACTGGCTATCCTCCTTCTTACAACACGCCTTGGAGGCTATCACATTTCGGATCCTTGCTATCGGACTGGACAACGGACAACAGGCTTATCGGACCTTTTCTCACGTACTTTCATTTCACATTGACACTCCTTTGGTGACATTCTTTAAACTTTTTGGACGTTGCTTGGACATTCATCGCTCGGACTTTCACACCCACGTTCATTTACGATTCTTATGCACATCTACGATTTTGGACTTCATCGGACAAAACGGACAAAATTAATTCTTACTGTATATCGATAGACCCTTGGACTTTGCCCTTCGGACAACTTCATTCTGTATCCATTCCATACGTACATTCTCTTAATGTAGTCTCTACATACTTACTTAACCGCTGGCTCGCTTGCTTTTTACATCCATCGTACATATGTACGTACCTTCGCGCGCGGGTCGAGTTGTAGTACCATGTAGAATTTTGAAACTACGGTGCTCATTTCTGAGGGGGTTCCCTCGGATCTCTTCGAAATTTTACTCGTAAAGGAATACGCCGACGTCGACGCCCGATTCGCATTGATATCCAAAATTAGGGAGGCTGTCATGTGTCGGGAGATTTCCTTTCGGAGCGTGCCAAGTTGTAAGATACACGACGGCGGATTTTTCACTCGGAGTCCGTCATGTGGATAAGACTCGGGATATATCCTTTCGGAGCGTGTCAAGTTGCAGTACGAGTTCTTTCACTCATCAATTGCAATCTGGTGGCGTGCAGCTGGAGAGCAGCCGACCAGCCGACAAAAGAAGGACTCCAAGGAGACTTCAACGCGTGCGGACGTTTTCATTTGAAGCAACGGAGTCAGTAGATGCACAGATTAAAATCAATCAATCCTGAGGGGTGGGTAGCCTCAGGATAAGGTTGGCCCGAACAGTCTCGTTGGATGGCAGCTCGATTGGGCCGACTGGTCCACGCCGAGCTCTAGGTTACAATTGAAAATGTAGACCTCCATGTGTGTGCATTGTTCCGTTCTCAGTAGTTAAGGCGTAGTTAATGTGTAGTGGTCGCTAGATTTTAAGGGTCGAGTTTGGGGAAGAGGAGCGTGTCCAAATCTGCCAAGTTCGAACTCACTGTCAGAATAGTAGAAATTAAGGAATGACAGAGCTTGAACACTGCTGGGAGAAATAATACGAGTTCGCGCGCTGAAGTCGCGTCGGACATTGCCCTCCTCCGGGCACAGAGAAGGTTTCCGCAGCAAGCACAGCTTCAAGCTTTATGTTGAACAGAACCCGAATTTAGCACTGTTGACAGTTTGACTGTTAGACTGCGGAGAAGAGTCCATACGTAATCCCGAAGCAGGGTCGTCCCGTTTTGCGTGTCGTATAATTCTATACTTGAGGTTTTGCGGAGATCATGCCAATGCGTTCAATGCGCGCGTGGGTTTTGTCAATGTCATGGAGATTCGGAGGAGTGCCACCAGTTGTGAGTTTCATAAGTTGATGGTTAACGGTTTGTTGGTCGTTTCAAGCTCATTTTCAAGTCTTTTTGGGTTTTTTGGCTGTCGTGAGTCCAAAAAGAGTCTGTGGACTCATGGTTCTGTTTGTCTGCCAAGAGCTTCGTACACTTTGTAATTGTTTGCCAAGCGCTTGGTCACTTTTCCTCCTCCGTTCTCGGCCGTCCTGCTCAATCAAAGCTGGGGTGTGATCTTTGGAGCGCCTTTGCTAGCTAGAGGCTCTGAAATCAAAGAGGATCGGTTGCGTCGAGGTCAGGTTGATATCGCAATTCGCTGCTATGTTCAAGTTTGATTTCGGCATCGAGGACGACTCTGACCAGCCTGAACTTCCACAAGCAGAAGGAACTCATCCCGAGGTGGCGCAATCAGAGCCTTTTACGGAGCTTCCACTTTCTCAACTGGTTCGCGTAGTTCTCCGCCATGCACGCATATATTTATTTTACGCCAATAGCTCGAATCTCTACCTCCCGTCATCTCATACTCCCCCCTCTCGATTCCTCTTTGGTCTAGCCAAAACAATATTACCCTCGCACGACGTGACTTGTTTGACGCTCGCTTTCAACTGATCTCTGAGGGGCGTGGCGACGAACCACCCTCTGAAACGCCAGCACCCACATCTGCCCTTGGTTTCTTAGACGCGCCCTCCGACCTGGTTCCAGGGGTCTACGAGGGCGGATTAAAGACATGGGAATGCAGTCTTGATCTTGTAGGTTACCTGAATGATCTCAGAGATCTTAACAGTTCGTATTTCTCGGGAAAGCGCATACTAGAGGCAAATCGCATTCCACTCTCAACACAAATAATACTGACATCGATTTTAGGTCGGGTGCGGCACGGGCATTCCGTCGGTGTATCTCCTCTCATGCCTGTTTTCTGGAGACTCCAAGGTCAACACACATGTGCACCTACAAGATTACAATGCATCCGTACTAGAGCTCATAACATTTCCGAACATTGTCCTTGCCTGGTGTGAGTACTTCCTGGGCCCTGTTTCTTGCTTGTTCATTAAAGTTTGTCAGACATGTCGCCTTCTTCAGCGGAGTACCGTGCGACTGCTCCAGACCCCGCGGAATGTCCCCCTGCAGACCCCACTGTCCCAGGAGAGCTACCAATAACTCCTTCCTTAAAAAGTGCTTTCACGGCTTCCATCGCGAAGCTCGGTATCAGTCTCGCATTTTTCTCCGGCTCCTGGGAATCCCTCACAGCCCATTTTGAGTCTGGCGCAACTAAGCACGATATTGTTTTGACCTCGGAGACAATCTACCGTACTGAAGCGCTCCCAGCGCTGACTCAGCTCCTTCGCCAGGCTTGTACTGAATCACAGCCGTTGTGTCTAGTTGCCGCGAAGGTCTTGTACTTTGGCGTTGGGGGCGGTGTTTCAGAGTTTTTGACGACTCTTCAATCGAAAGCCGTGGTCGAACAAGGTTGCTCTGGAAAAGCTGAGGTTGTGTGGGAGCGGAAGGTGGGAATAGGCCGGAAAATTATGCGAATAGACTGGCTATGAACGCCGGATCGGAGACGTGAGTGGTAGAGCTCGAAGTTTTCGATCCTGAACGAACACATAGATCCGTTTTAGGCAAGTGGACATAAAGATTGTGGAAGTTCTAACTGTATTCTAGCAAATGGAGTAGTTAGTTACTGCAAGCCGGACCTTGGGATTCTGGGAATTTTGGCCATGTCAATGCCGTGTGCTGTTTGAGCAGGGACCCGGGAGAAGGCTCGACAAACTTATGGCTGACATCCAGGCCTAACTCTGTCCGATATATTTCCAGCGGCTCACTTTCAGTAGAACACGCCTCTTCCGCCCGCTAGCAACGACTCAGCACTGGATGCTGGGTTTCTTAACCAGAGTTGTTCAAAACCGGGATAGATTGAAGAAATAATCAATCGAGTACATCCCTACCAATTAGGGTGCGTGTTCTGGTAGGTTCTGGTGAAGAACAAGTTTCACGAACATCCTCCCAATAGTACATACTTCGACGCTTTGCCGTGAGCAACGGTGACCAATACTGCCGCAAATCTGCGGTTTCCGCTCTGCACCGCGTGCAAATTCGGTCCTGGGATGATATTGCGATGTGGGTGCGAAAATACTGTGAAGTATCGGTACAATTATCTGCTCCTGAAACCATTGGTTTCTGGCGCATTGATTCCCTTGCTATTACCAATAATTTCAGGAACAACTTTCTTAGGCGTCCCAAAACAACTCTATTTCCTGAGTGCATATGGTCGCTCTGAGACGATTATTATAGAGCTTACGTCTTTCCAATATCTTCTTTGTTTGTGCAACGCTCAGGAACTTAGCAGGATGCCCACATAAAAAATAACACCGGATGTTGGATGCGGGCTGAAGAACTCACCGCGAGCCATGTCTTGAACCCTTAGAGGAGAAGAATTCCGACAGGAGGGAGAGAGCGAAAAGAAGAACAAGAAGAAGTAGAGTTCACACCGCAGAGATACAACAATGTGCAGGTACGAGCACTTTTTGTTGTAGCGTCTATTTATAAGAGACTACTGCTGAGACTGGGTTATCTCTTCCATGTTTCCACGACCGTACGAAGTTTTAACGGCCAATACAAGTTACTTGTTCATTCAAGCACTACTTAGCACTTACGAGTTTTGATCATAACGAGCAATGGCTAGTTTGATTTGTGGTGAATATTATATTAATCGGCGGGTAATAAATATCCAAGCCCTTCAGATGTAATCAGTTGCATCCAGAATCAACACGCCTTAAAGAAGGCAATCTAAGATATCGAATCTAAGCCTGTGTCGGAGGGGAAAAGTCGAGATGAATCGCGAGCTCGGAGTTAAATCCGATTGGCCGGATGGTAGTTGTGGGTCCATGAGATAACCCCATTAACGGTCCCTTCCGAAAGAAGTCAAGCTGAATCCTGTCCACCATTCCCACCAAGCCCTCTGGACGAAAATGCTTAACACCTTCGGACAGCATATACTAGGCAACGGCCCAGAGTCATTTTTCAAGTAGACGTCGGCTAGATGGCTGTACAATGAGAAGCTACGTACGTGTCGGAGTCCCAGATTTGCCCCCACGCTCTATCGCAATGTGCTGACGATGAATAGAACTGGACGCTCGCTTCCTTAAGTTCGACTGGAAAGCTCTGAAGCGCATTGCGAGCCATGTTGTAGGCGCCAAGTGTGTGAATATGACGAAGTACGGCGAGGGTATGTGCTCCCGGGAGGCTCGAAGACTCCGAGTCACGAAATAAGAAGGTTGCAGGCAACGATATTCCTCCTGTCCTTCGACAATGGCTCCGAATTAATAGCTAAATTTCCGACTCGCTTCGCCCGCCATCCGCACCTCTCCACCGCCAGTGAAGTTGCAACCATGGATTACGCGCGCACTATCCTCAACCTGTCCGTCCCCAAGGTCCTCTTGTGGTGCTCGCGGGCAGAAAAGACCGAGGTTCGGGCGGAATAAAACCTCATGGAGAAAGCAAGTGGCCAAGAGCTTCATGAGTTATGGACTCCTCCGCTCTGGTCTTCGAACAACTCACAAATATGCAGAAAGATATGGGCTCCCGAGTTTTTTCCTAGATAGGAAACATTTATTATAGAGAGGATGTCGCTCCTCATCTCCTTGAATGACCGCTTTACGCGCCTGGGACTGTAAATGTCTCTGGATCTGAACGATTCAAGTTGGGTCCACTCGCAAACAGCCATATCTTTCCTGCTGGTCGGATCCTGCCCAAAGTTGATTTGGGTCCTTGTAAGCTGATCAACTAATAGTCGTGCATTCGTTTTCTGACGCACTCCCTAGTCCCAGATGCGCTGAGCTACTTCTCCGCGCTTATTCTTATCGAGCAGCAGTACCACGCCATACCCCGCGCTCTTGATGACCCATTCATCATGACCCCTTAGGACAACGATCATTTCGCTCACATAAAAGTCTTGGACGACTTTCTGAAAGTCATCCTTGATTTGCTCCCCCCTCCTGTCCTCCAAGCACCCGTCTTGTGTCATACAGATCTCAACGTCGGCAACGTCTTTGTCCACAGGCACACGGTCATCAATATCGTCCATTACTGACGGGAGATCAATATCTGCGCTCCCTTACTTCATCCAGGCTTCCTCATCACGTCCGGATTTCCTCGAAATTCCCATCGATGAACGAGTTATAGTCGGGGGCAGGCGAGACCTACCTAAGCCGCCGGACGATAAATCAACTCTTCCAGAAGCCGATCAGGAACAGATTAAAACCTCAAGTTGATTCAAAAGCACTACGATTTGTTGCCATAGTTTCGATAACGCTCTATGATACCCTCCAGGCTTACCTGGACGAAATGCAGCAGGCATTTTCCTACTGCAACTGGACGTGGTTTTTTGGTCTTCGAACGATTCGCAGGCAGCTCATCCTTTTCCAGCGAAGATGGACGGAGTACACACTTGGGATCGTTTGGCCGACAACGTCACTGAGCGAACAGGACATAAATCAATATGTTCACAGCGATTCTTTGCAGAACAGGTGACTTACGAGCGCCTAGTCTATCAGCTGAGACAAGAGCTTCATATAAGCTTGGATGGTTCGGTTTCTAGCGCATGCTACGAGGACGTGGAAGGGTTTGTGCCGAACTGCGGGGCGAATGGGATGACGCCACTGGACCCTTCCCGTTTCAGGATGGGGGGCTTTCAACCACCTTCGTTACACTACCTCGTTCTACTTCATCGGGCTCTAAAAAGGACGTAAGCGAGTTCACCTATCTGAGTATCTATCTCTGTCGTTTGAAATCCCACAATCCAACACCTAAACCCAATATAAGATAAAAAGAGTGTGCCGAGGCCCGAACTGAAATAGCAGCAAAAAATGTCTGTAGTTTCCACATATGGATGTATAGCCGCGATGACCTGTTAAGGAACATCCAGGCAGCCAAGCAGGCAGCGTACCGACATACATAGATCTCTGAGATTGCGTTTTTGATCATAACGAGCGATGGCCTAGGCTGGTTTGTGGTGAATCATAAAAAGAGGGGCGGGTAATAATCTCCGAGTCCTTCAGTGGTCGGTTGCATCCTCCGCGAACTTCCCCATAGTATTGTAGGGTGTTTGGTTCGTAGTTGCCGTGACGCGTGTATCACGTTACCTTCTTCAACTTTCAAGTTCAGCTCCCACCAACAACTCAAACGCCCAGAGTCATTGAACTTCAATGTTTAAGCCTAGAGATAAATTGAATCCCTAGGTCCTGGTACGTTTTGTTCGGCACCGCACAATACGTCAGCACTCAAGATTGACAAAGCTGCTCTGGATCTTCCTGGCGACGAAGGCGTTCGGAGGCGTTTGGAGGCTGGCACCAGCCCGATGACCGCTGAACTCGCACAGATGCTCAAGGATCCTTCGAAAATGGATATACTTCTACAGATTATGCGAGAAGACGCCGCAGAGCGCGAAAGAACGGGAGAGACTCCAATGCAACAGATTATGCGAGAGAAACTCGAATGGGCCGAGGCAGATGCAAAGAGCGCTGAGCTGAAAACCAAAGGAAACGATGCGTTCAAGAATGGGGACTACAAGACCGCCTACGTTATCTATACTGCATGCATGCACTTATCCGGCCACGAACCGCTTTACCCATTGAACAGAGCTGCAGTGGCGTTGAGTAAGCTCTCATTTCATTCGGTTTCTCCAAATCGAGTTCTTGACCGCTATATCAATCCAGAATTAAAGCTTTATGAGACAGCTGTGAAAGATGCGTCGGCAGCCATTGCCAAGGGAGATTTCAACCGGGCGAAGGCTCACTTTCGTCGCGGACAAGCTAGGTGCTTCTTGGGGAGTGGACCCAAGCAGAAGAAGATTACGCAGACGCGTTGGCGCTCCAGCCTGGCGATCGCAGCGTTGTTGAGCAAGTTGCTGAATTGAAGCGATTGCGTGATTTGCCGGCTGAGGACCAAACCGCTTGGATTTCAGCACAGGCACCTGTTACACTGCTGGACATTTTTGAAGCCGGAGAGGTCGAAAAGCAGGTCAAGAAGATGCTGGATCGCAGTCTGAACTAGGTAGCGTAAAAAACAATGAACCTTTTTGCATTTTGTTCGTCAGGTCCTTAGTGGGTGACTTCCCGTAAGGTAAATATATTCCAGCGCAATTTTCGAGCTTGTTTGAGGGGTGCCAGTGATGAGATCAATGCCAACGATATTCAAGCCTGCGGGTTTCCCGCAAGCAAAATAATATATTCATTGAACTATAATACGCTACTCGCACCTGAAGAGAGCTTCTAAATGACATCCTCTGGGCCCACCGTATAAAAGAAGTGTTGCTGCGTCGTGAACATGTAGGAACATGGACATTGATCTTGTTCGGCCAGAAATGGATGACGTCGAAAAAAGCCGATTCCCGGCTGATTCCAGTGAGTGGGAGGAGTTTTGAGGTGTTCAAGAGTCGAATTACGGTGAAGGAATATCATGGTCAACGCGTTGAAGGGCCTGTAGCGGCCACGGCCAACGTTTGGAGACGGCAGAGGGTTTGTGACACTGGTGACAAGGAGTGACGATCAATCAAAATCATCCCAAAAGGTTTATTCCGCCATCCAAAATCCTGGAGGGGGGGTGCCTACCCCCCCTCCAGGAATTTAATCTACTCGACTGATCCAGAATAAAAGGCCTCCGCTTTTGGATGACTCAAGTGATGGGGTCCTGACAGATGCCTCGGCATCTGGCCGAAATATTCCCCCAGAGTAAATTTACCTTACGGGAAGTCACCCAGTGGAAGGGCTGAACAGGAATATATAGAATTCGCGCTGGAAACCTCAAGCGTCTCAAAGCAGTCAAACAAAACACACAAACAATATCGAAGATTATCTATTTCTGGCAGCTGCCCAGCCCCTGTAATGGCCTCTCGTCCATGACGGCCCGCGGAAATGGCGACATTGGTCAATCTCAAGCTGCGGCACTTACATGCCCTATACAACGAGGCGACCAAGGTTTTCGGTGGTTAAAGTCGAGTTAACATTTATTTCCAACCTGTCCCTCTTCCAAGATGAACCCCAAATCAATAGCGAAGTACTGAGGACACAGTCTGCCGGCTAAGTATAGGTCAAAACCGTTTCTTTCTTTCTTTTTGTGGCGTCTTCGGCGTGCTCGGACGTAGATCACCGTAGAACTTTTACGACTTTACGCGTGTTCAAAGATCCGTAGGTCACCCGCAATCTGGATTTCACTCAGTAAATCGAAACCCTTCAAGAAAAGCAAAGGCTCACTCTCTCAAGGATTCCAGAACATTGAGACTGCGTCGAAATTAATTTTAGTTCCGTGATTTGAATGAATTTTGCCGTCGGGGGTTCTCGTGAGAATGCACGTAAACTCCTCTCCCAGTTCGGTCTCAACACCCACAACAGCTCGATGAAGTGTCGGACAAGCTGAGATTATGGCTGAACCCAAGTCCTTCAAGTCAATTTTGTTCTCTATGTCGTAGATTCGATCGGAATTCGGTTCATTGAACCGCACGCGATTTCGGAGTATGAGAAAAAAAGTCTGTAGCCCAGAAAATCCTCGGAATATATCCGCTGGATTGGGTTCTTCGTCAGAACGATCGAAGGCCTGAATTTTGAAATTTAGTGAGATGAATATAACGGAAAGGTCTGCGTACATATTGCTCAAGCTCAGCGATGCCAAAATGAACCAATGCGGGCAACAGGTCGACAATACTCGTGACGGTGTCTGCGAGCGTAGAATTGTGGTCCAGGATCGTTTGCACAATATTCAAGGTGGTCAGAGTCTGGGAAAATCGAGCGATAGGGGAGAAATCGGGGTGGAAACAGGTCTCGATACGTTGCAATGGTCTTCCAACCGGTAGAGAGTACAACTGGAGGCCCCCGATAGCAATTAAATTTGGCAGCTGTTCATCGGCGAACGGAAATCCATAGATATGCGGAATCGATAGAACCCTGATCTCCGATTGCGCATCCCAAAACTTGGTGGTCGACCTCGAACTGAAGTAGGTGTTGGCGAACTTGGTGAGTCGGAACGAAGCCTCGTTGACCATCCACCCGCTACTAGCATCTGGGCGGACATTGGGCCCGAAGTCTTCTCCACAAGAGACCTTCAGCTCTTTTAGATTGATGCACGCGCGAAGAGCGCGTTTTATTTTCATCCCGTCTGATGCCGAGAGTTTAAGCGTTTCTGGGAGTTCTAAAGAGAGTGCGTGGACTCGCTCGCCGAGATGCGAGTGACGGGTGACGGCTAGGGCCCACGACCTGAGAGAACGCATAGGGCGTCCTTGGAGGTCTACTGTGTGGTATAGGATACGCTGCGCTTCGTCTCGGAACAGGCGGGAAGTTCGGCATAGGGCAACCAGGTCGACTGGTTCAACCTCCGCGCATATGGAGGCGCAGATTTCGGCCGGAATGCGAGGGAAGAGCATCTCGCGGCGATGGAAAATTTCGAGTCGCGTTGCTGAGATGATGAGTCGCTGATGAGCGCAAAGTGGCGGTGCTTCAAGTTAGTTTTGTTGGAAAGTTGCAACTTGTTCGAGACGGGAACTAAAAAAATGAGTAGCTTGCAGTCGCAGGGGGAGACCTAGGAACCGGGGCTTGCATAAATATTAGGTTCAACTATTTTGAATTTTTTCTACAATCTTCTCCGCACCCGTGATGACTAAGTAAGAGTATACTAAGTTATTTCTGCCGCTTGTTTCCTGTTACGTTCAAAAGAAGGGGAAAAAAAAACAGCCATCATCCAGATTTATGCCAACGAGGGTACTTATTTTGCTAGTCAGCAATTGCAGCCCATATGTGGTGATGGAAGGAGAGAGTAATAGAAACGTAAAACAGTCAAACGTTCATCCTTTCCTTCCCACCAATTCTAGTGCATCATCTGCATCGCTATGTTCAAAGGAGGAGACCCTTGGAATCCTTACGACCCGGCCTCCTTGGATTTCCCACCCACTCCGGCCGAATTTATACGCCGCATACAAGCAATGGCTCCCCAAGCCGCAGCCATATTTAACGACCCAGAACAGAGAGCGGCTTTCGAACAATACAAGCGCGACAATGCGGCAGAATGCGAGAGGACCGGAGAGAGCGAGTATGAGCTGATCCTGAGAGAGAAACGCGAGTGGGCTGAAGCGGACGCGAAAAGTGCCAAGCTCAAGCAGGAGGGCAACGAGGCTTTCAGGAATGGAGACTACAAGACCGCCTACGTGATCTACACCGTCTGCATGCACCTATCCGGCCACGAACCGCTTTACCCGTTGAACAGAGCTGCGGTGGCGTTGAGTGAGCTTTTTTCTTTCTTCAATCAAGGTGCCCATTGACAAGTCGATCCAGAATTAAAGCTGTATGAGACCGCTGTGGAAGATGCGTCGGCAGCCATTGCCAAGGGAGATTTCAACCGGGCCAAAGCGCTGTTTCGCCGCGCACAAGGAAAGTGTTTTCTCGGGGATTGGGTCGAAGCAGATGAAGATTACGCAAAAGCTTTGGCGCTCCAGCCTGGGGATCGCAACATAGAAGACGGATTCGAGGAACTGAAGAGACTCCGTGGTTTATCAGCGGAGGACCAGGCGGCTTGGATTTCGGAGCAGGCAAAGCTGACGCTGATGGACGTCTTTGAGGATGGGGAGTTGAAAAGGCGCGCGGAAGAGCTGTTGGGTTACAGTGTGGATTGACCCTCGAAGCGGTTTTTTTGGGGTGAGTATCGCTTGACTTTACCTGGCTCTTTGTTCTGAATAATTTCCAAAGGCTGGTCGTATGAAGAAAAAAAATTGCCTGATCTTACCGAATACTATTAATCTTGCAGACTTGCTGTACCCAAGTTCCATGATCTTGATCGCTCTTTCAAGCCCAAGTTGGTCTAGTGTTGGTCTTGCTCGACGTTACATCCGAGTCGCCCAACAGTCACAAATGGAATGTGGAAAGCTGCGAGCGGCTCCGCGAATGTCACTGCGCGGTGCCGATTTGAGTCACAATTTTCCTTTGCTTTTCGCTTTTCTGTTTGCAGACCATAGTGTCTGTGCGCGTTTGGTGCGCGTCCGAGACACATTCGAGTCATCGGTCCTGACTCGATGATCGACGATGCGAAAGTGTAACTCGGAGATAGCCCAACATCTGACCATCTGAACAGATGGGGCTACAAATGCTTCAAAAGGAGCCATGGAAGATGCTGCATTCGACATTGACCTCAGACTTTTTACGCCATGGCATCCTCAGCAACTATCACAACCACACATCTCTCTACTTTTCGAACGATCGTCGAGGAGTGGAATCAGAACCGACTGAAAAAATCGGCGACCAAGGGCTTTCTTGTGCCACTAGCCGAACTGCAGCAATCTCCCCTGGACAAAAGCGCGTCGAAAGACGTGATTGTCGCGTTCAGGACACGTCCTCCTCTCCCCAATGAGGCCGCTGATAAATTTCATGCCGATCCCGACGCAAAAGACGCCCCTGTGGACGAAGACGGCCAGCTTCCCGCAGTCGAGTTCTGTTCTGGAATCACTGTGACTAGCGCAGAGCCCGGCGTCTTTGTCGCGCACGTTCCCGGGATGAAGGTGACTGCTTTGTCTCACCTGACCGAGCGTGTAACTCAGCCTTCGTCCAGTGGACGGGCCCCACCCTCACCCACAAGTCGTATGAAGCGGACTTGGGTTTTGGACCCGATATCGACAATGAAGAGGTTTATCAGCGGACCGTTGTTGCCAACGACGTATGTCTTGTTCGCATAGGCGTTTCAATCTGATGAATCTGCGCTCAGATGCTTTCCTTGGCACTTGCTGGCGGGGTGGGCTGTATTCTGGCCTACGGTCAGACCGGCAGTGGGAAAACATACACTATGGAAAGCGTCGAGCACCGAGTCGCGCGCGATCTCTTTGACCAGGCGGAGGTTGTCGGCAAGCGCTTGCTTCTGGCTCAAGGTGGCGACTCCGCAACTGCCGAGACTGGCGACATTTTTGAATTCAATGTCACTTTCTTGGAGCTTCTAGGCAAGCACGCCTCTGACCTTTTGGAGGAGACAAAGGAGGTCGATGCTCAGGGCAATCCCGTACGGACAGAAATCTCAGTCCGCGAGGATAAAGTACGCATTAGCATTCCCTTCCATCTTAATTTAGGTCTCATTGACCTGATTTTTAAAGGTGGGGAATGTCCGACCAAACCTCATCTCTTCAACTGTCCGTACATCTGCGGAGCTGGAAGAGCTGATCACTAAGGCTCTATCCCATCGTCGCACTTCGGCTACGCTCCGGAACGCAACTAGCAGCCGGAGCCACGCTATGCTCACCATAAGCATCAAGAACACGCTCCTCCCCTACGCCGATGAGGGACAGCTTATCCTTGTCGAGTAAGCCGAGGTCTTCCCTACAAGCATTTGCTTATTGGGGTGCAGTTTGGCGGGCAGTGAGCGATACGAAGACTCCAAGGAGCACGACAAACAACGCATGGAAGAAGCACGAGACAACAACAAGAGTCTCATGAATCTCAAGGAGTGTGTGCGTGCAAAGGCCAAGATGGCAGCCGAGGACGGCTTCGTACATATTCCCTGGCGGTCGAACAAATTGACCATGCTGCTCAAAGTGAGTCCAGCGTTCTTCGGATATATTTTTTGTTGCTAATGTTTTACTCTTTACAGCCGATCTTCGACATCGAATCCCGCCAGCCCTCCAAAACCATGATGTGCGTGCTTGTCCATTTTACCCTGTGGACTTCGTTAATTATACATCCCAGTGTCGCACACGTCTCACCGCACATTCAAGATTCTGTGCACTCGTGCGTACTTGTTGTCCACTTTTTCTGGGCCCCGTTAATGAAACACCCACAGGACTAATACCTTGTCGTACGCAGCGCCTTTCATGACAGTTCCACCCAAGCCGAGGGGCCCTGCGCCGTACGATGCCAAGGACCCCAGGACCTGGGATCACGACAAGACCGTCGAATGGCTCACCACGCAGTTCACGCAGCGCGCCATGAAGAGCCGGGAGGCGGGGTGGAAAGTCAAAGCCAATGCCGCGAAGCTCGCGGGGAGGAAACTAAAACCCTTGGAGAAACCTGAACCGGGCCAACTTGACCTCGGCGTCGATATCTTGACGATATGCCCCCCAGGATCGACGGCTAAAAACCTCGGAATGCTGTACACTCCGCAGTTCGTCCAGCGATGTTTGGAGGCGCGGAGGGGTGAGGCGCTCACGACGGACCAGCTCAAGAACACCGCGGTCGAGATGATCGGGAATTTGTTCTATCTCATCATAACGGCGAAGACCAAGAAGCGGAACGAAATCATGAAGAGCCGGAAGAAGCTGGCCACGGAGATATATGGTGGGTCAGCGTCGTTTGTTTCATCGTCGGATGCTTATTTCGTCCTCCTCCCAGGCGAAGCACCCAGACGTATCAGAGAATATGACGAAGAAGAGTTCCTCGAGGCACAGATCTTCTATGGTGAGTCAACACACCAAGTCATTCGTTCGATCTGACTTGTCGCAGGTACCCAGTGGCAGGAGATCATAATGGCTGCGCACGTCCAGGCCAAGGCAGAAAGGAAAGATTGGAACGAGTGGCACAACAACGTGTATCCCAAGGTCGAGGCTGGGATGATGGAGAAGTTTAGAGCACATAAGGCTGCCGAGGCTGAGAAGGCAAAAGCGGAGGCCCAGGAAGATGATTAATTTTTTGTATTGTATTGGAATCACTGTACACCGACCACAATCATTATCTGAACGAAATATTTCAATTTTCTGAACCGTTCAGTCTGAGGCGACGTCATACGGTGACAGCATTGTGACAGCGTGACATCTTCATGTTGCACGTTGGCCTTGACCTTAGCATATTCGTCTTTCTTGTCTCCGGGATATTCGCGTCTAGTAACACTGTATGCCTCTTGTCATTACGTGTCCTCGACCCCAGCTGATCGCATGCGGTGGCTTTTGGTTAATTTGATTCCAGGCGATTGGAATTAATGCCCCGAGCCTGACATGTCGACTTCCAATGCCATAGATGTCCCTGAGCGACGACGAGAAAATGCAGATGGCTCTAGCGTTGTTGAATCCAGGAGCCATCGTATGCTTGCAAGCTCGCCCGATGACTTCGGAAATGTTACGCCTCCATTCGGCAGCCTGGCGACAGCGAGGCCTGTCCGCCCGGCTTTGGGCCGTAGCGTATCATCAACCTCTGGCTTTATGAGATCGACACCTGTTCGGGAGCATAAGTGGTCTGTGTTTGGCCAGCTTATGGAAAACGAGGGCCAACTCTATACTGGTGGGACCATCAAGTCTGCGCGCGGCAGTAGCTTTATGAGCCATGAGGCTACCGACCCCTTTCTCAATGTGGACGTGCAAAGCCAGTCTCCCACTGCCGAAATTCCAAGACAGCCCGATTTCTGGATGAATCCTCCGCAGGAGGACAATTCAGACGAATACGATTCCGATTCGACGAGCTCCATGATAACACGCTCGTCTGTTGACGAGCCGTCTTCCCCGCGGTGGTTCTCATTGCAGCGTCTTCCTACCGTGCCGCTACTATACCGGAATATATTCAAATGCGCCATTGCGTATTTTATCGCGTCCCTCTTCACGTTCTCGCCATATCTTTCAAGCTTCATCAGTGACCTTACGACCTATGGAGATGGGGAGCGCCGTCCGTCCCCCAGCGGGCATATGGTTGCGACAGTGTGCGTCAAACTATACTGGGATTCATCCAGATACTAATCCTCATGCAGAGCGGTGTACTTCAATCCCGCAAAAACGATGGGCGGAATGGTCGAGGCGGACCTGTACTGTTTCATGGGCCTGATGTACTCTGCGTTCGTATGCCTCTCGTCAATGACCATGTTCTGGTGGCTCGAGACGAAGCCAGGCTGGGAATGGCTTGCTGATTTCCTGGTGATTGTGTGGATTGGCGTTAGTATGAGCGTTGTGGCGTGGATGAAAGTATGGATGGCAAGCCCTTCTTTTAACACCGGTAAGCCAAATCGTCTCTCCTTTTCAGCCTTATTCACCAGGAACGCAGCTTGCAGCATGACCGCCATCATTCTTTTCGTCGTGTGCGTCTTTCCGAGTGTTTCATCGCACCAGCTAACTCGCCTGAAGCCTCGTCAAGGAAGGTGGCCTCCAGACGCTCCTCCAGGTGTCCTTCATCGTACTCTGTGGCTCCGTGACTTCGAACCTCGTCTGCTACGCCATCTGGCCGCAGTCTGCCACCTCCGCTCTGCAGGCCAACATGACAAAGACCCTCGACTCGTTCTCTACGCTCCTCGGGTTGCTCACGAACGCGTTTCTGCTCGAGGAGGGGTTGCAGCAGCCAAGCCACGAGCGCCTGATGAAGGCCGTTGCGAACCACCAGAGCAGCTTCACGAGCCTCAAGAAGAACCTGAAGGAGGCGCAGAGCGAGTGGGTGAAAGGGAGCAGCGGGGTGCCTGGCGGGGGACTGGGCAGTGCTTACGAAGATGCGGTAGACAGCATGAACCGGCTCGCGCAGCATCTGAATGGGCTTCGCGGCGGCACGCGTTTGCAGTACGATCTAACGAAGGCGGGTGTAGTCGGGCACAGCAAGAAAGCAGCGAATGGCAATGGGAAGCAGAAGGCCGAACATGTTTCGATCGTGGTGGAGGATGAGGCGACAGCGATGCTGAAGGCAGCTGCTGAGATGTTCGGAGATTTAGTGGACGACCTAGGTCCGCCCTTGAAAGCGCTATCGGTATGTGCTAGTAGTCGTTCAGTCGCAGCTTTCTTAAACCCTCGCAGACGACCTGTACGTCCTCCCTCCTCCGAATGCGCCAGTCTTTCGTCAAATCCCAACGGCGCAGTAAGCGTAATGTATTCGAGCAGCACGAGTTTTTAGAACTCGTTGACGGGATTGAGCGTGCGCTGGTGCGGTTTGAGAGCACTTCAAATAACGCAGTTTTGCGGCTTTACCGACGGAGCGCCGCTTCGGAGCTCCCCACCGACCTGCAGGACAGCATCTATACAGAGGACACCGAAGTCCTGAGTAGTGCAGACAACGAAAATGTATTTTTGGTTTACTTGTGCGTCCTCCATTTTGCGATTTGAATATTCGGCTGAACTGTGTGCAGCTTTATCTTCACGATGCAAGAATTTGCTGGAGAGCTGGTGTCGCTTGTCGACGCGATGGGCCGCATATACAATCTGGAACAGGCAAGGGCGAACCGTGCGCGCTGGTGGACGCGGATATTCTGCTGGTCCCGGAGCGCAGGGAAGTCTAGGTCAGGCACCAGTACTCCGCGGTCGTCTCGCCGGACCGGTGCGCAAGCGCCTGGCGGGTTGAGACGGCGGTTTTGTGAGTGTCGTTCTTGCAGCGCGATTCTCTGGGGCTCACTTTCTTCAGCACAATATATCACTCCGCAACACCGGCGCACCCATCCCTCGTTCCCCAAAGTGCGCCCACACGCTCCGAATACAATCCAAACGCCGGCTTGGGATCGTTTGACGTGGATTGGGAGGATCAAGCAGCAGCTGTGGACCATTGGGAAGCGCCTCACGGAGCGCGACACCAAGTATGCTGTCAAAGCCGGTATGGCTACTGCAATTTTGGCCGCTCCCGCATTCTTTGACGCGACGCGTCCCTATTTTGTGCGGCTATGGGGTGACTGGGCATTGATTTCGGTACAGTTTTCCAGCTTATCAATATCCGTGAGCTTTGTAGCTGATTCGCGGTGTAGTTCTTCATTGTCATTTCGCCCACTATTGGAGCAGTGAGTAGCTTCGAATCCTCTTTTCTTACCGAGCTCGCTGACCGCTCTTTATTAGACGAATTTCCTTAGTCTCCATCGTGTTCTTGGGACCGTGTATGTCCTTTTCTCTTTCTTTAGCCGCCATACTTACCCATGACCTCTGCAGGCTTGGGGCAGGAGTAGCTGCCGCGGTGTATACCCTCTTTCCAGAAGACCCCATCATCCTTTCTGTCTTTGGGTTCTTTTTTTCTATCCCCTGTTTCTATTACATTGTGGCGAAGCCCCAATACACCTCTGCATCCCGTTTCGTACTCCTCACATATAATCTGACTTGTCTATATTGGTGCGTTGTTGGTACGGGTTTTGAGGTTCTACGTCTTACTTTCCATGAAACAGTTATAATTTACGGGAGAAGGAGGTGTCACCGGTGGACGTGGCTGTGCGGCGCGCGATCGCTGTTACAGTCGGTGTAGTGTGGGCTGCGTTGGTGTCGAGGTTCTGGTGGCCGGCGGAGGCACGACGGGAACTTAGCAAGGCGCTCGGCGAGTTAGTGCATCCTCTTCCTACGCCTTTCACTGCTAATTTTCATGGCCATAGATTTTGTTTGAACATCGGCTGGCTGTATACCCGGCTGGTAGCATCGAATTCGTATGCTCCTGATTCGACGGAGGTGGAGGAGGAGTATGACGGGCCCGACAGCGAAGCGCGAGCTCTTTCGCCCCAGCACAAAAAACTGACCAACTCCATAAAGGAGTTTATGGCGATGTGGGTCCCGTCCACCGTTGTTTGAAGTACGTTCTAACACCAAAACTTCAAGGGAATTGCATTTGCAGATCAAGCTAATTGAACTGCAAGGGCTCCTTGCCCAGACGCAACATGAACCTCGTCTCAAGGGCCCCTTCCCCGTCCAACTCTACCGTGGCATCTTGACCAGCTTGCAGACGATCCTGGATAAGCTGCATAGCATGCGATGTGTCACTACGCGGGAGGAATGGTGGGTCTGACATTGTGATTTCGCGACACCGTAACTGACGTGCGAATAGGTATACTGTGCGCTCCTTCGATTCACCCCTTTTACGGACTGTGCTGACTGCAGGCTTAGTCTGTTCGGCAAGAATTTATCCTTCCCGTCAATAAGGAGCGGCGTGAAATGGTTGGGAACATAATCCTCAGCTTTTCGACTCTCGCATCTGCGTTCCGCCTGAAAGCGCCGCTACCCCCTTATCTGCCCCCCGCAGAAGCCTCCCGGCAACGCTTGGTAAGTCTTCAGAGGAATCGATTTGAGCAGAAACTTATGTTTCTTAGGTCGCGGCTATTCGGAAGCTGGACGTTGTGCGAAACCGTGATGTCAAGGGGTCCCGCCAGCTACTCTTCTTCGCGTATGCGCTCACGATGAAGGGCGTCACCGTTGAGCTGGAGAACCTCGGGCACACACTGCAAAATGCGTTCGGCGTCATTGGACAGACGCCAGAGGAGTTTGAGGCGCTGTTTGTGGACCCGGAAGAGAGCCAGCGGAGGATCAATCATTCTGTTTGAATATTTCTTCATTTTCTCACTGTCGCATCGCATACGCATATGTTATACCACTAGACCGCAGCATTTCATACTTTTTCTTCATTCAGAAGCGGTGTTTTGATGTGTTTGATATTGGGGCTATTGGCCTCCCACAGGTCTCTTCCAACTTTCTTGGCTTATGGATCATAATGCGCCCGGGGAAAGAGAGGTCCGAGGTTTGTCTCGGATTCTACATCCTGCAATTCGTCTTACAATTCCGCAGATCTAATACGACAGGCAAACGGAAGCCATGATAAAGCTGGCGTCTTGGTGTGTCCACTGAATGTTAATGGCAATAATCGTCATCTGAATCCATTCGGCAGCGACGGAAAACCTTGAACAAACTTATAGATCTTACCCACATGCAGAATGCCTCTCTGAAGATCCTCGCAGCCAAGAACATCCCAGGCTTGTTCAATGACTTTCCTGACCTGGAGGAGGCCGCCATCAATGCTGTATACGACCTATGCGAGGACCAATCTGCCATTGTTCGCGTCATATCGAACTATTCCAGGTCACAAGAACTTACGAATGGTACAGGTTCGAAAGGAGGGCTACCATGCCATCACGGCACTCTCAAAGGCGGCGAATAAGTGGGTGAAGAGAAACACGGATGTATTATTGCAATTGCTGCAGAGTGGTGCGTGACCTATCCTATTTCTCTCGGATCCTTTTCAGGTTTCCCCCCCGTTTAGATGAACCGGACGAAGTAGTCGTCGTGAAACAAGCACTAATTGCGCATTTGGACCTCGATCCTCGCGTTACTTTAGCCGTTCTATGTGATCAAGTAATGCCAGCAGCGGAATCCATGATGGACCCCGACGAACTATATATGCGGGATCGACTGCGGACGCTTGTTCTAGCCTTCCTTACCGGTGAGGCTAAAGAAGCTATTGTGGAACGACATGCTGTCCCAGACAGCGAGGCGGAAGATGTCCTTGTCGGGGGGCTCTTGGAGGTTGGTCCCTCTCGCCGTCTCCTTCCCCGCACTATACTTAATGTTGCCAGGCAATTCCGAAATTGGCGCCAAAAGATACGGATATTATCGTCAAGCAGCTTTTCCTGCACCTTCACTCTTACCGCCCTGGGTCATCGCGGAGCAATACCCTACTTCTAACCCTACTTAAGAAAGCACAGTTATGTCTCAAGGCCGACGCGAAACAACCCTCATTGGCGACGATTCGTTTTTATATGGACTTGATGGCGTACGTCGCCATTGAAAAATCCCTGGGCTCGCCGATGGATCTCCTCCGCTTTTATCTACCCACTCTTGTCAGCAAAGTGAACCTGCAGCGGTTCTCTTCCGACGACCAAATCTTTGTGATCTGTAATATGGCCGAGGCTCTCGCTGCGTGTGAAAATGATATTAAGAGACGCGACCCGTCGCAGCTGTCTGCACTGCGGAATCAATCCGTCGAGGCATCATCCAACCTATTCGAGGTCAGTTCCCGACCCTGCCTGACTACTCCAATGTACTAAGTCAAGATAGTGTTTCGCGAAGGCCGGTGTAGCGCACGAACGATCCCGTAACGCGTGCAAGATCCTTTTGGAGTCCTGCTTACGTGTGAGTGTCTCCTGGGTCAGAACGCGCGCTCTGACAAGTCTTGAATCTCAATAGCGTAAAGGAGAGGGGTGGACTGTGCCAACGCACTTTCGTTCTCCATTAGAAATCCTTCGGGCCAAGTCTGAGCAATTTAAAGACGTACAAGACCTTATCAGGGTTCGCAGTGGGCTGCCTTTCGTTTCTTCCGTTTGTGTCCAACGTCTCTTCTCTGTTTTGAGCAGTCTTTAGTCGCGCCCGACGCAACCCCGTCAAATGGGTCGGACAGGAGCAAGCCTCCAGTGGCAGGAACATCACAAAAGCCCATCGTGCAAGATACTCCTGCGTTCGGTCGACGGCCTACACCTGCTTCTTCGTTTCGCCGTTCCGTTCCATCTCACGATAGTCCCTTGGCATCAACCTCTGGTTCCCGCTCCAGCTCGAACGAGCGCGGCACCCGCGCCACAAACAAGCATAGCCTCGGCCCCGACAGCTCGCCTCGGCCACCGAAAAGGGTACGAACAGACAGCGACGAACCGCCTTCGCTTCTAAGCCGCCTGGCCTCGAAGGGGACGGGAGTATCGTCCAAACGTGGCCCGAGTTGGACGTGCTGTGCAGGAGAACGCCGTCTCTGCACCAAAGACAGATCGCGAGCAGATCCCACAGGGTGGGTACAGCATCAAGGGTGCGGCGAAGGCCTCGAGTGAGTCGCATCACGCACCGCCAACCTCGTCGTCGTTGCTCAACCGAATCATCATGGATGATGCTGGTGGGGGTGGTCGATCAGACGGCGGTATACGGAGAAAATATCCTCGGTGACGCCGTTCTGCGGTCCATGCAGCTGGTGCATATGTACATACCAGGCTTACCTCGAGAGTACTCCGCGATATTATACTACTGAATGTGCCTGTTGAATCCAAAGGCTGGTTTCCATCATGTGAATGTACTCGGTTACACTACTCTGATGATTGCCTAAAATTGGAGACGAAAAGAAGCCGAAATATTGGTCAAACATGATTATTTTGGCGGGGCGGGGCGCAGCAAAAATCACGATGAAATGAGGACCGCTCCTTGATTTCTATATCAGGTCTCTTTTTCACTCGAACTCATCCTCCTTATCCAAGTACACTATGCTAATGTTAATGTGATTGTGCTTGAACGGCGATTGCATGGGTGCTCGGCGGGCAGCTCGGCGGACCGCGTGCATGAGCGTGGATTACGCGTGGGCATGGATGGTGGCTGTACCCACCTGCTCCCTCTTACTGTCTGGATAGTTCACTTACTTGTCTCCTGCGCACCTTTAAATTAGTACCGACAGAAAGAATGTTGGGTGTGAACATTCAGAGACGCTCACTTATAGATCAATTCTCCTAGGCATCTCGTTCCTACGGTGTTTCGGCCTTTCTATTCCTTTCCCTTTTCATTCAAGTTGAGCGGTTCAACGGCCTCGTTGAAAGCTTCCCAGGATTCCGCAGCTTGTTATGAATCACGCCCTATAGATATCATTTGCCAATTAAGGCGGATCAAGGTACATATGATCTTGGCGATCTCGACCTGTATCCTAATGGAGTTTCCTAAGATTACTAGCAACCAAATCAAAAGTCATATAAGCCAGACATGCGTTTGAGCCCCTCTCCTACCTCGCGCTCACCATGGTTCGGCTTTTTTTCTCTGTTTTTTCGCTTTTCGCACTGGTGTCTGCCTCTTCTGGACCTCATGGGTTGACTGTCCGTTGAAGCCAACGTGCTCTGGCTTTGAGGTTGACCTATTTCGCAGGAATTTTCTAAACGAGATGATGCGACGGGGGATTCCAAATGCACTTCAGTATGTCCTATGATAAGACGTGGACGTTCCAGCACTAATCCAATGCAGAATATGTGTATCGCGGCTGTGGTCAACGGTTCAACGGTGCAATGTATGTCCTTGCTTCTCCTTTACATCCGAGATAACCGAAAGTAACGCCTACAGACACTCTATCAGGAACTGGCAAGCGTACCGTTGGGTGGATGGGCATGTCGGTATTTTTTGCTAATTCATTTTCGCGTTCACCGACAGTTTTGCAGGGGTTTCGGGACCCAAATGTCGAACACACCCATGGTTATCATGTGGGGCAACTCGGACGGCTCCGTTACTATTTCGCAACGGCAAGCTCCCGCTGAAGTTATGCCCCAACTGGTTTCCAATCCTCCTCGGGTAGCGACCTTATCGACCGACCTCAGCACCGTCAGCCTCTCTCACTCTAATGTCGAAATTTAATCAACTAAATTCATAACTCGGAACTCGAAATCGTCTACACCATCCCGAGTCTTATCCTTCGGCTTTCCCACACACTAAATATCCGTTAGCTAATGGACAAGAAACAATCACTATTTAGCCTCGCACTACATCCCGATCGAATCAATCTCGGGTTGTGCAGCACTTGGACTTGGTGCATCCAACTTGATTTGACCAAGTCTTGTCGCTACATCCACTACGGCGGAGTGTTCTGCTGCTACCACGTCGGGTCGATTCTGGAGATCGTCTGGTGCTACCGACGACATCCATTCACGCCTTATCAGCGCATGATCGTTGCCATGCTTCTCGTGTTCGGGTTTGCTCTCTTGCTCC